>PVKE010010357.1:0-42667 GCA_004027555.1 Craseonycteris thonglongyai | reverse complement strand
GGGGGGAGGCGCGCTCAGAGCATGTGACACCGGGGGCCTCGGCGCCTCTAGGGAGCTGGAGAGGGAGGGATCGTGCCCTCGGGTGGCAGGGGTTCACACCCAGGGGGTCTGGGCAGCACCCCTCCTATGGGCATGGGTCCCCACTTGGGGACAGCTGGGTTGCCCCTGTGTCTAATGGGTGGAGCTGCTGTGTCCAGGATGTCACCCTTGTGTTGTGGTCCAGCCCTGCCTGACTCGGTGGCCCTGCCCTCACCCCTCCTGCTCCTCCTGCAGCCTGCCCTTTGGGTGGTGGTCTGTCCTACCAGCCGCTACCTCCCCGGGGAAGGGGGCCAGCCTCAGGGGGCTCCCACCTGCGGGAGGTGGGTGTGGCCTCGTTCTCTCCAGGGCTGTCACCCCCATCCAGCCCTAGGGTCCTCTTCCTCCTCCCTGCTGGGGCTGCCCCCCACAGTCCCCAGTGATACCCTTGCCTGTGGATACTGCCAGGCTCCTGGTGTTCTCCGTGCCAAGGGAACCCCCTGGCAGGGCAGGGCGGTGCCCGGCTGGTGGGCACCTAGAGCTGTGCTGAGGGCACCTGAGAAGCTCATCTGTCACTGCACCGGGGGCCGATGACAGGCCTCTGTCTGTAGGACTGGGGGGGCCGCACCCGGTGTGGGAGAGCTGGGGGCTGTGCACTTCGGGCCCTGAGCAGGTCCGAGCCACCTTCCTGCCCCGAGGGGGGCACCTCACAGGGCGACTTGGGAAGCCAGCCTGGCTCTCCTCACTCCTCTCTGTAAGGGAGCCTGCGAGGGGGCAGCGTTGTCTGGCTCAGGCTGCCGCCCCTGCTGCGCCGTGCGCGTGCCCTGGGCGTGGGAGGGGGGCTGCAGAGCCTCACTGCCCCTCTTGCTGCCCCGGGCACGGGCTGCAGAGCCTCACTGCCCCTCTTGCTGCCCCGGGCACGGGCTGCAGAGCCTCACTGCCCCTCTTGCTGCCCCGGGCACGGGCTGCAGAGCCTCACTGCCCCTCTTGCTGCCTGGGCATGGGCTGCCTAGCACGTGTGTGTCCATGACTCTGGGCCCTGAGACGGAGCCCCAAGGGGCAGCGACTGGAGAGGGGCAGCTGTTTGGGGTCCGAGCTGCCCACACACAGTGAGGCCTGGATGGATCACCAGGGCCAGGTAGTTGGGCGATTGGCCTTCAGTTTGTTTTTTATAAAATATGCAGTTGTCAGCTACATAGTTCCCCTGAGCAGAGCTGTGTTCTGCCTGTTAGTTTTGTTTTCCTCCAGTTTTCTTCTATTTCACTTGAGTTTTCCTTTGACCCATGGATTACTAAGAAGGGTACTTGCTTCATTCCCAAATCTGTGGGGTTTGAAGCTGCTTGTATTCTTGCTCTGTAGCTTAACTCTGTGTACGCAGAGGTGTGGTTCGGTTCGGGGTGTGCCGAGGCTCGCATTTTGGCCCCTCATGTCAGGTTGGCAAAGCCCCTGTGCGCTGAGGGGATTGGGGCTCCAGGCTGGCTACTGAGCTCTGCACTGAGGGGCTGGGGGCCAGGAGCAGGGGTCACCAGGAGGGAGCGGCTGAAGTCCACTGTGTCTGCGCTTGTTCATTCCTCTAGCTGTCGTTTCTCTATTTAGTATTTCGAGGTCACTTCACTGAGTGCAAACCAGTGTAGAATTGTATGTTCCTGGTGGATCGAATCTCTTAATGTTCTGAAATGCCCCTTCTTATCTCTGCTTTGTGACTTGTTGCCTTAAAATCTCCTTTCTCCGATGTCGAGTGTAGCTACAGCAGTCCTTGAGTCAGTTTTGTAAAACGTGCGTGTGTAAATGGACACACACCTACACATTCACGTGACACATTTATTCTCAGCCTCTCTGTTATGTGCTGTTTTTTTTGTATGCAGCACATAGTTGGTTTTTAAGTGCAGTGTGCTGTTGCCCTAAGAAAAGTGCTGATCTGCTCACGCCATGCGATCACTGATGCGTTTGGGTGTAAAGATCTCCCTTCTTACTGCACGTTGTTCCACCTCTCCTGTGTCCGCTCTCCTTTTCTTCTCTTGGATACATATTTGGGTTCCATTTCCGCTCAGCTAGCTCACTGCACGTTCTCCTGCTTTTCGTGTGGACGTTTCCCGGAGGTTAGCGTGTGCGTACTTGACCTACTACTGATGCTTGGAGGTCACTGTGTGGTCACTTCCCGGATGGCCTGAGGAGCTGCCGTGTGGAAGTCTGTGCCCTCTTCCCTCTCAGGTGCTGGAGCTGTGACGATGTTCATTCTCCGTGTCCTGTAGCCGTCACAGAACCCTTCACATAGTCCACATTCACCGTGATTTAGCCATGTATTTGTCCTTGCATGTCTCCTCACTCCTTCTTGTCCTGCCTGCCAACACCTGTGAATGCTCCTGTGATGCTGCAGGAGTGCTGGGGATCCCTCCTCTCCATAGAGGTTTGCCTGGAAGCTGCTCATTTTTGCCTGAATTGCTGAGGGGTGGAGGCGCTTGCACTGCAGGCCCGTGGGGACACAAGCGCCATGGGGACAGCCGTGGGGACGCACGTCTCCTGGCTGCCTGCTGCCTCTGCTGCTGGCCCTTTCCTCCGGGCTCGGTTCTCAGCAGCTGTGCCCGGCGTGCCCACCATGCTTTGCCATTGCCCTGCTTTGTGTTCGTGGTGCTTCTTGAAGCTGCGGCCTGACGGCTTTCATCACGTTGGGAACACTCTCAGCCGTTATATCCGCCAGCACCTCTGCCCCCGGGAGCTCAGTTTCTTTTACAGCAAAACTCTACCACATCGTCAGCTGTTTCCCGTGTTTTTTTCTGTATCTTCCTTATTTGTCTCCATGCTCAAATCTGACAGTTTCTTACAACCTATTTTCTGTTTACTTGTCTCTTCAGCTACACCCATTCAGTGTGGCCTTGGTTTCAGTTATTTTTAAGTTCTGAAATTTCCATTTGTCATTTTGAGTAGTTTCCAGGTCTCTGCCAGAACTTGCAGTCTTGTCCTTAAGCACCTGCTCGCGTCAATCATTTTTTTTTTTTTTTCTTAGAGAGAGAGAGAGAGAGAGAGATACAGAGACAGAGAGAGAACTGAACTGGGGGAGCTCCCAGTTCAGCATATGGTTCCGCACGGGCCGGGGCCGGGACCCGATCCTCGGTCCCCAGGGCTGCAAAGTGAGCGCTCAACCCACTGAGCCATCCCGGCTTCCCCGCGTCAATCATTTTTAAAGTCCATGTCTGGCTCCTTCGTTATCTGGATCCCTCCCTCTTCATCTCATTGGTTTTGAGTCAGTCCGATTTGTTCGTGTGTCTGGTTGTTTTGTAGTGAGTGGTAGTCACTGTGGATGGAGTGATGGCTGGCTGATGTTGTCTCCCCCAGGCAGGACGTGGGGCGCTGGGGAGACAGGCCTGCAGTGTGTGCCCCAGGTGTGGGGGTGCCGGCCGCCTGCGGCTCTCCCCCGGTGCTGCCCCAGGGCTCTCTGTGTAGGTGGGAGGGCCATGGGCTGGGAGCTGCCTCTCGAGTCCACAGGATGGGCGTGCCTCGGTGGCCTCTCTGCACGCCCCGCGTGACTGTGGGCCCTGAGTGTCCCCGGGCGGCAGTGGTTCACTGACCTGTGTCCCCTGGGCCTGGTGCCCAGGCAGCTGGGGACTGCTTGGGGCTGGTGACACTGGGCTCCCTGCTGAGAGCTGCATGCCTGCAGCCCCACCCCTCCTTGAGGGGTGCTGGGAAGTGGTCCCGGGCTCTGGGACACCCTGGCTGGGACCTAGGGCTGTGTCTTGCCTGTTCTGGAAAGGGTGGGGCCCCGTGTCCCTCTGCGGAGGGGCTGCCCCTCTCCAGCTGCTGAGCTTCTGTGGAGATGGTGTGACCCTGGGAATAGCACCTGTGTTCATGGCCCTCTGCTGCCTTGTCCTTAATGTCTGTGACCGTGGGAGGTGCTGGTGGCTTTCCCAAGATGGCTGACAGTGACTGTCAAGGGCCATTGACCCCAGTAGGAGGCCGGCGTCTTCTCCAGGTGGAGCCCAGGCTGGGGGGCGCTGGCCTAGGGGAGCCTAGGAAGCTAGCATGGCTCACGAGGCCGGCTGGAGCCACCTGGATGGCACCCCGCTTGGTCTGGAGCTCTTGGCACTTGCATAGGTAGCCTTCTGATTTGCAGATGGGGGCTAAATGCGTACAATTGATGGAAGTTGCAAAGAAAATCTATAGCTGCACAAAGCGGCCGTAAATCCATTAGCTTCTGATCATTAAGTGTCCAGTTCTGTTGGTTTGCCTGAGTGTTTGACTCCAGGCCTGGCAGGAGGGAGCACTGGCCTCGGAGGTAAGCCCCAGGCCACTGTCTGCCTTTGTCCCTTGGCCTGTCCCCACTGGCTGCAGCTGTGCTGGAGAGGCTGAGGGGCAGCCCTGGCTTGGGGCTCCTCCAGGTTGGCCTAAGGGAGCCAGGATGCCGGGGGCATCTGAAGGGCGTGGTGTAGGGCTCAGTGCAGGATGAGGTGCAGGGCAGGTGCAGGGCTCAGTGCAGGGCACGGCACAGGGCAGGTGCAGGGCAGATGCAGGGCAGGTGCAGGATGAGGTGCAGGGCAGGTGTAGGGCAGGTGCAGGATGAGGTGCAGGATGAGGTGCAGGGCAGGTGCAAGGCAGGTGCAGGATGAGGTGCAGGGCAGGTGCAGGGCTCAGTGCAGGGCAGGTGCAGGGCAGGTGTAGGATGAAGTACAGGGCAGGTGCAGGATGAGGTGCAGGGCAGGTGCAGGGCAGGTGCAGGGAGGGTCGTGTCCCTGGCACAGCTGCCCCCTGCCTAGCCTGGTAGTGTGTGGGTGGGGCTCGGCCCTGGGAGAACACTGTCCTTCCTGCCTGTCTGAACTGGGAGGCTCCCGGCTGCCCAGTGTCCTCGCTGTGGCAGTGTCAGCCTGGGAGGGACTGGAGCCTATGAGATGTGAGAGCCCGTGTCCCGGCAGAACTTCTGGGCCGCCCCTCAGCACTTGCCAGCGGCTGGTTGTCATTCTGTGGGCTCTGCGCTTTGTGTTTCCTGCGCTACAGGCCGCGTGGGGCTCTGGCGCCTCCTCTCCTCATCACCCTTTTCATGTCAGCAGCCGAGCGATTAAGTGGCCGTGTGCACTGAGCCGTTGCCGCCTGAGGTGCAGGTGCGCCCACAGCCCGGCGCAGCGCCCATCGGCTCAGGGGGCTTGGGGAAGGGCTGTGGGCGCACACCTGTGCCCGCCCAGGGCTGCCTCGCTGCGGGGGTAGTGGGCCCTCCGCAGCCGCTGTGAGCACGGCCTGACCCGTCTCCATAGTAGACCTCCCCGTCCTGGACCCGTCCAGGCCCTGCACAGCAGGGCTGTGGCTGCCACCCCGGGCCTGCCCTGGACACCACCAGATACTGCCAGGAGCCGACTGTTGCCCTCTTCCCAAGCCAGCTGTTTGCAGCTGGGGCTGAGAGCCCGCCCCTCCTCCTGGGACCTGGGTGACACAGGTTATGGGACAGCAGCCCCGGAACATCCCGCTCGAGGTCAGACCGGGCTCTGGGGGAGCAGCAGGCCCTGGTCACAGACCAACAAGCTGCCCAGGTGTGCTGGGGCCAGGTGAGCTCTGGTGTGCGTCTAGGCCAGCACACACCCCGGGAGGCTGGGCTGTCCACATGGCACGGAGCCCCTGCCACCCTGTCACCTCCTCTTCCGGGTGCGACTTCAGCCCCCTGGGCCCCACAGCTGGGGTGGGGCAGAGGGGGAAGGCGCTTCCCGATAGAGCGATGGTTGAAGGGGAGGAAGACCCACCTCTGTAATCTATAGCGACTGTCAGGGAGCAAACTGCTCCCATTTCGTAGACGGGTCAGGTGTCAGCGCACGATCGATGGCTCGCACACAGTAATTATAGGAGCTCGCGGCTTGTGTTGCTTGAGCGAGTTTAGGAAGAGCAGGGTCTCAATCTTCCCTCTAATAGGGTCTGACAGTCGTTGGCGTTGGCGCTGTGTCTCGGGCTGACAGGGTTGTCATCAAGGACCAGGTAGCGTGGGACAACAGGGAGCGCGCCCGCCACGGGGCAGGCGCCTGGCGGGGCTGCTGGTCCTCACCGCACTGTCCCCCTCGGGCTGCGTGCCAGGCTGCCCTGCAATTTGATGATCGGTAAGCGCTTGTCTGCGTCCAGCCCCTGGATCTGACGGCCCCCTGGCTGCAGGACCAGGCCGCAGAAGGCTCATGACAAGTGGCTTCAGACTGCAACCCAGTGAGTGGGGCCCGTCCTGTGTTGCATGCCAGCCACTTGCTGTGCTGGGGGCAGGCCACCCGCTGCCCACCTCGGCCCAGGAGGTGTTGAGGGGCCCTGTGCAGTGACACCAGACTCCTCCTGTCCCCAGAGACAGGGACGGGGAGGGAGAGCAGGATGAGTCCTCTGTCCTCTACGGCCACCAGCTCCGTGCTGACTGCCCAGGACACCCTGCAGCCACCTGCGTGCGGGGTGGGCTCTGCACAGAGCTGGGGGGCTTCCCTCTCCGGCAGCCGGGGGCTGAGGTGTCTGGTTGCAGCTGGGCCTTTCCAGCCTTTGAAAAGCTGGGAACCATCAAGCTCAGGAAAAGTGGCGTGATTTATTAGACTCATAAAAATTCATACTTTGTGATTCCAGTCGTCCCCCGTCTGAAGCTTGTTAGAGCGCGGTCCCTGGCAGCTCCCGCCGCGCGAGCGCAGGGTGGGGCGCCCGCGGCCTCCGGGCCTCCTGCGTGAGCTGCCACGCGGCTTGTTTGGAGAGGCGGACGGGGAAGCTCGGGCCGGGCTCTGCCGCAGCAAGCTGGCTGCCCTGTCGTCTGCGTGCCCTGTGTGTGCTGCGTGCGCATGCGCACAGCGGGCACTTGCGCGAGGTCTGCAGGACGGAGGGGCGTGCCCTGTTCTCTGGGCTGCTGGCACTGGGGGTCAGGCCTCTCTCCCTCCTTCCTGAGACGCCCCCTCCAGCACCTGCCCAGCCTGGGTGGGCTCCCAGTGCCCTGGCCCACCTCCCCACCTCTGCGTAGGCCTCTCCCCTGCTTCTCAGTGCCCCTGCGGCCGCTTCCCTGAGCCCTGCCGCTGTGTGCAGCACGGCACTCCCGGCACCTGCACTGTAACCACACCGCTGGGGTGGTCGGACAGGGACCGGGGACCGAGGGAGCGGCCTTGCAGGGCGTCCCGGGCCCCGCTGCTGTGGCCTAAGAGGCTGGGCGCTGGTCAGCGGCTGCGCTCAGCTGCTCCCACCCCGCTGGGAGGGAGGGCCCAGCAGCTGCTCCCCGCCATGCCTTCCCCCACCTGCTCCTCGGGGAACAGGCGTCTGAGCAGAGGTGGGGAGCCCAGCTGGGGCATCCCGGTGTCATCTCGTGGCCTCTGCAGCCTGTTGCTGTCTGCTTGTTTCTAGGGGCTCTGCTGTGCTCGTGGGGGGCCCAGAGGCTGGTGGACAGGAAGCTGTGGGGCTCGCCAGGGCCGCCCAGGGCAGCAGGCCTTCTGCCAGGCCTTCCAGTTTCTGTGCCTGTGGGGAGCTGGGCAGCCCCCGGGGATGCTCGCCTGGCTCAGCTTTGGGGCTGGCTCTGGTGTGAAATTAGTAACTCATTTTCCTCCTCATCATTTCCTTTGAATTTGCATAAAAATCTGAACTCCCTCTCAACTCTGCTGACAATCAAGCAGCCAGAGCCGTGGCCGGTCTGGTGGGCTCATCCATCAGCGGGGATGCCGCTGGGACACGGGGGACAGCCCCGGATGTGCAGGAACCGGCTGCCTGTGTCACCCAGTCACCAAAGGGCTGGCGAGCACCCCGCCTCCTCACGGGCACGCAGGGCCGTCTGTGCTGGGGCCCAGCCAGACCGTCTGGGGCTGCCCCCTGACCTGTGGGCACAGGGCCCCCCACCCCAGGCCTGCTCGTGGGAGGCCGGGGCACGCTCCACGGGCAGGAGCAGGACCCTGGAGACGGATGGGCTCGCGCCCCCCTCAGATGTGGAGCCAGCAGTTTTTCCGTAGTTTGTCTTGCATTGCGGTAGTAAAGTTTTTAATTAGGAAAGCTAATGAGATCGATTAGTCATTAGGAGTGACCTCTGCAGGGCGGGGCGTGGAGGCTGTGTGTGCGGGCCTGATAACACCAAGTCCGGGCATCTCAGCAATAAAGGCGCGAAGGGTGTGATCTGAGTGAAATGTGCCACCGGGAATGCATCATGCGGAGAAAAAAATTACAGTCCCGGGAATCTGTAATGACAGCATTAAACCAGCATCCTATCTAAATAACATGGTTATCTACACAGACCCCTCAGCCAGCCAGGAGGGGTGGAGAGCCGGCTAGCTGCCCCAGGGACCCCCGCCTGAGGGTCTGGAGGGAGAGGGGGGGAGAACAGGGGGAAGGATGGGGGACGGAGTGGGAGGGCTTCAGGCCCTGGTAGTCTGCTCACAGGAGTGCCTGTCCCCACCCTTGCCTCTGCCCCTGGCTGCCACAGGCGTCTTAGGAGCCCTCACTTCTGCCCTGGCTGATACCCCCCTTGCTGAGTTTTCTGGACAGTTCTCTCCAGGGTCACTGTCATGGTGCTTCGGCTGCTGTCTGAGCCGCCCGTGGGGAAAGGTGGGGGCCCGGAGGGGCCTGCAGGCCAGCTGGGGGGTCACAGCAGCAGGGTAGGTGGGGCGTGGGCTGGGGTGCCCTCTGCCAGCCTCAGCACCACCGGGGTTGGAACCAGGGGGGTGGGGCCCCCGCCAGCCTGCACTGAGCGCAAGTCTGGGTTTTCTCTGCAGCGTCTGGTGTGCAAGCCCTGCGGACCTCTCCCGCCAGCAGAGTGATCAAGACCCGCTACCGCATCGTCAAGAAGACCCCGGTGTCCCCTCTCAACAACGCCCCCGCCCCCCTGCCCTCCTGGCGGGCGCGGCGGCCCTCCCTGTCCAGGTAGGAGTCCGTGGCCGAGCCCTGGGGCCTGGGGCTAGGCTGGTGGAGCTTTGAGGCTGGGGGTCTGGGGCCAAGCTCACCACAGGCAAGTGCTTGGCCTTGCAGCTTGCTGGCTGGGGAACAGGCTGGCTTTTCTGTCCAGACACACGCCCACCCCTGAGGAGCTGGCTGTGGGCCACAGCTGAGCAGCTCCTGCCCCTGTGAGAAATGTCTGCGGAGCCTGAGGGCCCATCTCGCTCTCTGCCTGACTGCAGCCACCCCCGGGTGGTGCTGTGGCCTCGGCTGCTTCTGGCTGAGCACGTGCAGTGTGGACGCCTCCCCGTCCTGTCCTGCTCTGGGCGCCTCGAAGTCAGGGAGGTAACGAGGCGGCTCAGCCTCGGGGCTCAGGAGGCCCCATGTGGGCGCAGAGGCTGGAGTCAGGCAGTGGCACCCCCTTCCCCAGCCTGCGTCCTGGGGGGACAGTGTGGGAGCCCCTGGAGCAGCCGGCACCTCAGGACTCATGGCCCCGGGGCTGTGCCCACACCCTCTGCACAGTGCCCGCCTGGCCCCCTGCCCGCGGGACCACCGCACGTGGCTCCTGCCTCCTTGTGCAGGCCTGGCTGGGGCTGTATTGGAAGTGAATTTTACTGCACTTTTCGTAATATTTTGGTTTTAAATAGATTTATAAGCATCTTGGGGGTTTCTACAAATTTATGAAGATAATTTTCCCTCTCTCGATAAGGTTAAATTTACACCTGCTATTTCCATATTAATTCACAGTGCTAAGTGGGTCTAATTCTCTTCCGTTCTCCTATCTGGTGTGCATGGCCTTTCCTAATGCAATTTCCCCCTCACTAAATCACTGTGATCAGGACTCAGGATCGAGCTAAATTAACTTAAATTAATTTACTTAATAAGAGCCCCCAACCACCATGAATGAGGCTCAGATTTATGGATTTCTGCTCTGCCCCCTGCAGCCCGGCCTGGCCAGCCTCCTCCTGTCCTGTGTGAGGGCCTTTCCCAGGCCTCACACAGGCTCTGGTTCTGGGTCGAGCTCTGTGGGCCGAGGCCCTGGCAGGAGGCAGGTGGCCAGGGCACCCGGGGCAGCAGCTGAGCGTGCAGCCCGCCAGGCGGGAGCAGCTTGCTCACGCAGAGCAGGTGGGGGCTGAGGCTGCCTCTGTGCACAGCCGTGTGGGCAGGTGTGCGGAGCTCCGCCTGGCATGGGGGCTGCGGCTGTCTGGGTGCCCTGGCCTCTGTTGCCCCCAGGGTCCTGCCGAGAACCAGAATGTTCCTCCTGCAGCTCGAGCAACTCGTCCGGCGTCAGCACCTTCCCTGTGCAAGGAGCACGCTGAGCCCACACTCTGGGGCATGAGGGGGCCACGCTCCATGGGGCTTCGCCCAGGCCTCGCTCACCCTGATGCCCCCTGAGCACAGAGCCCTGGACCCTGGGGCCTGCAGTGTGGGCTGGGGGTGGGTGCTGAGTGGCTGAGGAGGCCCAGCCCTGGGAGGCGTGGCTGCCAGAGGACTGGGCCTCCTTCACCCAAGGTCACCAGTGCCCTACCAGGCAGGCCACCTTCTCAGCGGGGGGCTGCCTTCCCAGCCGGGGGCGGGGCTGCCGGGCAGTGCACACCTGGGCTGGGCTTGTCAATGCAGCAGAAAGGGGCCGTCTCCACCCACCTGCCTCCTGCAGCCCCATCAGGCTGGGCTGGGGCTGCCTGCATCTGCTCAGCAGGCTCCAGGAGGTTCTTCGCTGTCCCCTGGTGGAAGGAGGGGTTGAGCTGGAGGCAGGACCCAGGCCGGCTGGGCCGAGGGCACTGGGAGCTGTCCCACCAGGTGGTCCCTGCTCTCCTGCTCTGCTCCTGCCCAGTGGGAGGACACCCTCGGAGGTGCCAGCAGTCCTGGGACTCCCACTGGGCAGAGCTGGAGCTGCAGACGCAGGCAGGGGGTGAGGCAGGTGGCCCAGTGGCTGAGTGCCAGCGTCGGCGTGGGTGACTGCAGGCCCCATTTTCCTCAGTCACTGAGTTCTTGTGGTCACTGCAGAGGGAGCTGCCGTCCGGGGGTTCCCTGGGCAAGTGGGAGGGCCTCAGGCTGGGGGGCTCCTAGAGAGCAGCCCAGAGCCACCAGGCGTCCTGAGCAGGGCTGGTGGGAGCTGGGCTCAGTGCAGCCCCCCACCGAACAGCTCAGAGCGGTGGGGGTCACCACACTGGATTCTGCATGGCAGGGGGCCTGGCAGTAGAAAGACTTAAGGGGGCAGGGCCCCGCCGGGTCCCCACTCTGACCACAGCCCTCACCCCACGTCAGGGCCCCTCGCCTTCCCTGCTGTCACTGGAGCTGGTCTCCCTCTCAGGAAAGGCCTGTCTCCCCCGGGAGCTCTGGACGGCCCCCAACCCCGTCTGGGAGGAGGGCACAGTGTTGCCGTCTCTGGAAGCCCGTGGGTGGCATGCGGCCGGCTGCCCACCTGTGTCCCAAGTGCCTGTGCACTGTGCCTCCCGGGTGGCCTTGCTTTTGTCTCCTGACTTAGGACCCTCCTCTGAGCCCCGGTGGGTTCTGGCCCAGTGTGCGGGAAGCTGGGGGACCCGCGCCCCCTCCCCACATCGGCGCTGTCTGGCTGTGAGACAGGGGGAGGGGCAGGCGCGCCCATGGGGAGGCCCAGCCTCCAGCGGTATCCCCCAGGAGAGCCGGCTGCAAGGGGGTCAGGGCCTGAGGTGGAGCAGACAGCACCTGGGCCCTGCTGCTGCCAGGCCGGGGCCCTGGGGACGGGCCTGCCCATCAAGGGCCACAGTAGACCAGGTGCTGCGCTGGCCAGGTGAGGGTGCGCGGAGGCCTGGGCAGCAGGGATTCGGGGCAGTGGGCCACTCCTGGCAAGGACTCCGGCTTGTGTAGGACGCTGTCCATGGTGCCGTGTCTGTGCTGCTGCCTGGTGCAGGGGCAGCTGTGATGGCCCCGGAGGCCCGGAACCTGCTGGGTCTTGGGGGTCTGTGCAGGCCCAGGGTTCCCTGGGGCAGCAGAGGGCACCCCAGGGCTGACGCTCGTGATGGGCGGGGATTTAATTTTTTTGTTGCAAGATTTGTAGATTTGCCTGCATCCCTGCTGCTTCCAGCAAGTTCATTAATCCGAACTGAAGCTGAAGTGTGACTTATATCCCTAAACTGCCTGTCACTTTTTTCTCTTTCCAAATTTGCTTCATATGAAAGTCAAAATAAACAAGCCGCTGTTCCTGAGCAGCTGCGTCT
Organism: Craseonycteris thonglongyai; assembly: GCA_004027555.1. Classification (NCBI taxonomy): domain Eukaryota; kingdom Metazoa; phylum Chordata; class Mammalia; order Chiroptera; family Craseonycteridae; genus Craseonycteris; species Craseonycteris thonglongyai. Next base: position 30,620 of record PVKE010010357.1, on the reverse strand, counting down.
GGAGGCGGCTGGGTCCCAACCACGAGTGGGGCTGTCAGCGCTGCCGCTCGCCGGGCGCCTCACTGATCTTCTTTCACTTTTGTGTCTGCGGTGAATCTGAAGTAATCTCTGGGCGGTTTGAAGGCTCTGAAACACTTCTCCAAAGTGACGTCTCATTAAAGAGGAATTCAGCTGAGGATGGGTGGTCGGTTCCCAGCGCTCCCCTCCTCGCCCCGCCTGCTCTCCCTAATGAGCCAGTGCGAGCGGAGGGGCCCGCAGGGCCCAGTTCTGCGTCCCGCCCCCTCTGGGTCAGGGTCATCCCAGCTCCCTGCCCCGCCCCCACCCCCTCTGGGTCAGGGGCGTCCGCAGCTGGAACACCACGACTCTTTCAGCAGCACATTTATTTCTCACGCTCTGCAGGTGAGAAACCTGATGTCAGGCTGCTACGGAGCTGGTAGGGAGCCCGGAGCGGGCGGTGGGGCTCCCCCTGCAGATAACTGGGCAGCACCGTACGGCCCGTGCCGGGCAGCTCTCTGCCCTCAGCAGTGTCTCCCTAGTGGGGTGGTGGTCAGGAAGCGGACGCTTTCCTGGGTGGTGAGCACTGGGAAGGGCTGAGACTCACCCAGGGTGCAGGGGGAGCCCTGAGAGGCCCTTTTAGTGTGGGGCCGCCAGTTCAGCGCGAGCTTTTCTCGGGAGCCTGGGGAAGGACTCAGGATGTCTGCTCAGAGGCCAGAGGCCACCTGGAGGCCCTGCTGCCTGACCGCCGGGGTGGGGGGCTGTCAGGATGCGGTGCCCCTTCCCGGGGCACGTGCAGGGGCCAGCCTTGACCTTCACCTGGCCGGCATGCTCCCACGGGAGCCCACCAGCCTCCCACCTTCCCGCGGGTCTGTTCACCCCTGCGGGGCGGCCGGCCCAGTCCCCGCCCCCAGGAGTCCCTGCCATTAGGGCGGGAGGCCAGCGCTGCTCTGCTGCCCTGGAAGCGCTGAAGCGATTGTGGCGAGCAGGGGACAGGGCTTGAGTTAGTGCCATTACAGGGACAGTGCCCCCTGCAAACCAGGAGAGCTGTTCTGGGGTGTCCGCCTCAGGCCCAGCTGCTCTGTCCGCAGCGACCGGGTGGTCGGCTTGTGTGCAGGGAAGGGGGCGGGTTTGTCTTGGTGGCATTGCCAGGAGGGCAGCCCCATGTTGGTGCCACCCCCCCTCTGCGGGCGGGTTTGTGGCGGTGCCTCGCCTGTGTGCACTGCTGCCGCTCCCTGGACTCCACCTGCTCGCTTCTCTCCTGCAGCCCCTTCTCCCTCCCGGCTGGAGGTCGGGGCCCAGCGGCCCGTGTGCGCCTCCTGCTACCGCACTTCCGGCGCATAGCGCCTGACGTGTGACGCTTCTTACGTACTGCGCCTCCTAACGTGTGACGCTTTCTCACGTACGGCGCCTCCTTACGTATGGCGCCTCACGTGTGACGCCTCTTAACGTGTGACGCTTCCTTACGTACAGCGCCTGACGTGTGACGCCTCCTTATGTACGGCGCCTCCTCACGTGTGACGCCGCCTTACGTACGGCGCCTCCTCGCGGGTGACGCCGCCTTACGTGTGACGCCTCCTCAGGGCGCCGGTGTGGGCACCGGGTTGGCACTTGCCACCAGCGCGCTTCATTACGGCCCTTGGTGCGCCTGCCGCGCAGGTGCTGCCGGGCTCGTGGCCCCTTCCTTCCCCGCCCCCGGCCCGGGGCTTGCTCCAGCGCTCACTGGGGCTTCCCAGGCCGCTTGCGCTTTGGGTGATGCGTTGCGGAGGCCGCCCCTGCGGAGCGCACGCGCCCAGTGCGGGCCGGGCAGTGGCCCCGTCTGCCCCCTTGGCGGCTGTCGGTGCGGCCGCTCCTGTGGTTTTGACTTGCGTCTCCCTGATGACCAGTGACGGTGAGCACTTACCACAGCTCATTTAAGGCCATCTTTAAGCTGGCGGTTTGTCTTGTTCTTGGCAGGACACACCTGCTTGAGTGGGGCTGTGTCCTGCCCAGGAGTCCTCTGGGGGTGCAGGCGGCTCGGCCTCCTGGGGGGCTGTGCCTTGTGGCTGCTGGGCCCCCGGCCTGAGCCCGGGCGCCGAGTGCGAGGTCCAGGACCCCTCCCCGGACTCTCCAGGCCCTGGCCTCTGCCAGCGTCGCTGTGCGGGAGACCCCGTGCCAGGGGCGGGACACCTGTGGCTTCCCTGGGCCACACGCAAATACGCTCACACCGGTAACAGCTGGCGCGCTAAGGGAAACCTCACGTCTTAGGGAAGCGCACGCGTTCGTGTTGGGCGGGGTTGGACAGGCTTGCTGTAGGTGAGGTCCCCCCGGGAAGCGGGCCCAAGCAGGGCTCCGTGGGCACGTTTGTGGGCCTCACCCTCCGCCTCCCTCCTGCTTGTGCTCACCAGCCCTGGCCGGCCTTCCCTCCCCGCGGGAGCTGGCTGGAGCACCGCCGGGGGCACCCCTGCTAGGGCAGAGTTTGAGGAAAGAGGTCAAGGACAGGGCAGAAGCTTGACCTGAGAGTGACAGGTGTGTGGCGGAGCTTGAGGGTGGACACCAGACGGGGTCTGGGGCGGCGGGGGGTGACCCTGAGCGCTGCTGAGGTGGTGTCCCCCGGCAGGTGTTCGAGAGCCTTGTTTTATGTGAACAGGCGGTTACGTCTCCCCGAGTGCTGTGAAAGTTAATGCGATGGCCTCCGTGCACCTGTGCTCATTTTTATAATTTTTTACTTTATGAAACAGGACAGGGAGCTTAGTGACTTATTACTATTCATTTCGTTTCAATGCAGTAAATATTGATTCAGTTGGGGGTTTTCAATTTAAACCACGCGGCGATTATATAAAATATTACTGCCTGTGAGATTATGCTTACCGATCCCTTTGGCTGCTCATTAAGGGAGGAAGGCCAAGCGGGCCCTCCGCCTTCATCATCCTAATAAACGGGATGCGGCACCGTTCTGTACCGGAGCTGCCACGGAGGCTGCTGCTGGGGGCCTGACAGCGCAGCTGTAGCTCTTAATTTGGAAGCCAGTTCAAAGCGTGCCGTGGCTGTTTATGCGTCTGTCTGTGAGGCAGACAGGCCCTTCTGCTGTCAGCAGCAGCCCCCTGGCAGCAGGCCTGGGCCGTCTTCCTAGGCTGGGTTCAGGGAGCCACCGGGGCTCGATGAGGATGCGGTTGCGCCTTCACCCCTCATGACCTCCTCCCTCGATGGTGTGGGGAAGTAAGGAAGGAGCCTCCATCTCCCTTCTCCCCAGAGCCTCGTCCAGGTGTTACTAACGTTAGAGCACAGCCCCTCTCTGGATGCCAGGGCCCAGCTGGCACAGACTAGAGGGGTCCTCTGCCTGCCCAGTGCCATGGGCCCTCAGCCAAGTTGAAGCCCCACCCCTCCTGCTGGCCTCAGGCCTTGGGAGCCCAGCCCCCCAGTCCCTGGGCCCACGGGTGTGTGCAGCTAGCTCTAGGATGGCCCTGTCATGACGAGGGAGGACACAGCCTGCAGAGGGTCTGGACTAAGCCCCTGGGGCCGGCCCAGTGCCACGTGGTTCTGCCCTCACCTCCTCCCCCAGCCCCTCGGGCACTGGTGGGGGGCAGCGCTGTGGGGCTGACATGTCCCCTCCCCATTGGTCCCAGGCACTGACTGTGGCTGCAGCGTCTGAGGCGAGAGTGAGGAGTGGCATCGGGCTCCAGCAGAGGGATGGGGACACCACCTCAGGCTGGTCACCTGCCCCCCCTGGGCCCACGGGGAGCTGGCCCTGAGCTCACTGGCCCAGGGCATGTCCCTGGTGACTGTTCCTGAGAACCATGCTGGTAGCTAGGAGAGGCCTGGCAGGGCTAGAGCCAAGCCTGAGGGTCGTGGGGCACAGCGCCTTCTGCTTCCGGCCCGGGGCCCTGCCACAGCGATGGTCCCCACAGTCTGGCCAGCCCCCCCAGCCCTGCCAGCCTCAAACCTGTGTGTCTGCCAGGCCCTTGAGCCTTTGTGCCCTCTCTTAACCCCGCTGTCTGTGCTGTGGCCTCCGGGCACCTGTGTCTTTCTCCACAGGTGTGTGCATCCCTCCTTGGGAACGGGGGTGGGAGGCCTGGGGGTGGGTGTGCCTGTGGGCGGGGCCTGGGCAGGGCAGGCTGGGCAGCCAGGACAGCCTCTGGGGTCTGCAGCCCCCCTGCCTCCCTCGTCGTACACCCCCCCCCCCCAGCTGGTATGTGTGGACCCTGAGCCCCGAGCACCTGCCAGCAGGCTTGTCCCCTCGCGTGGGCCAGGCCCCCCTCACCTGCAGTAGCGCCCTGTCTTCATCTGTGTGACATAATGTGGCTTCTTTGCCCTTCATGAGTTGGCCAGTGTGTCCGAGGCCAGCCCTGGGGGGAGGTGTGGGAAGGCACTTGGGCAGGCCTGCACCCCACCCTGGCCTGGCTCTGCTAGAGCAGACTCTGGTGGGACAGGACCATGCAGGACCCCATGAGACAGCCCCCACCAGGGCAGCGCACCCCTGTGGGCCCACAGGACGGGCCGGGTGACGGCCAGTCTGCGAGGAGCTCATCCTGCAGGCAGCAGGGTGATGGGGAGGGACCCTCGGAGGCCCATTGGGCCCCGTGGAGCCAGGGGGATTGCCTCGGGCTGGAGTCTGCTGGTGCCCCCAGGCGTCCCTGCCAATGATAGAGAACACAGAGTGCTGCCCGACAGGAAGACCTGTGTATGGTTCTGGGTGCTGGACACAGGCAGACACCATTTAAATACCACTGTCATCCGGTTTGGGAGGTGAATGTAAAGCAGTGTTCAGATAACCAATAGTGTATTTAACTCCTGTATGTACCAACCCTGCATGTACCAACCCTGCAGCCTGATGTTACCCCCAAACTTCATTCCCCGCTCATGCTGGGCTAGGGCCTCTGCAGACCGTGGGGGAGGCAGCCCAGGTGTCTGGGGGCCTCACAGCCTCTGAGGACCGTGGCTGAAGAGCTGCAAGCAGCCACCTCGTCCCGGGACCCCCGTTGTTCACGGGTTCTCTGGCCAGTGGCTCCCATGGGGTGTTGGCGGTCCTTCCCCTGCCATGGTTCTGGCACTGACCCTTCCCCCTCCCTCTGCACCCCCATTCCTCTGTACTTTCTCCCCCATGCCTGTCACTGAGCCTCAGAGGTGGGACTCGGGAGCCCTCCATTGCCGTGTGCGCTCCAGCCAGGATCCCCTGCAGAAAGGCTGTCAGAGGGTCTCTGCAGCCACCGTGGGTGCAAGCTGGGGCTGTGCAGGAATCATGGCGATGCGGGGGGTTGTTTTAAACGTTTGCACCCAGGTGGCAGCAGGCCAGGTGACCCCTGCCTGCCCTTCCTCCAGCCACCCTCTGTTCGCTGGGCAGTCACCGCGGCCAGGTGGCAGCACGGCCAGGCAAGAGCCACCCGGCTGGCACTGAGCGGAGCCGGCAGGCCAGGGCGGCCAGGCCTGCTTTCCAACTCGTCTCAAGTCAGCAAGGGTTCCTGACCGCGCCGTCCACTCCCCGGAGTGAGGAGCCCGGTTTAATTTGCGGTTAGATGTCTATTAAGATCGCGTCCACTTCCCAAGTCAGCACTTAATTGGCAAGGCGCTTGATTTAACAGCGTGGGAGCCTCCACCGGAAAAATGGCTTGAATAAATCACCGCCTGACGCCAGAAAATAGATATAATCTCAGCATTAACTACATTAATAGTAGCAGGAGCCGAATTAAGAAAGCCATAAAGCATAGGCTGGGGAGCATAAATTATGACCGGGGCTCTGTCCTCTCTGCGAGCCGGGCTCCCTGGGGCAGAGGGGTGGGGGGCTCCAGGACCCGCCCACCAAGAGGCCCTGCCCACCTCTCTCCCCTCCATGGGGTGGACCTGGCCGGCCATGGGCCCGGTTGGCAGCAGGCTCCGCCCACCCTGCGCTTCTCAGGCTCAGGACCGGGCACTGCACCCCAACGCTGCCCACCCCATCCTCAGCGCCCACCTGGGGCCAGGCCTTAATGCTTTCCCCAGGGACTGTAGGTGCTAGCAGGTGCCGGCAAGATCCCTGCCGCTGCCCTCCTTTCCCCTCCCCTGCACAGATGTGCTCTGTCCTCTGGTGTCTGCAGCCTGGAAGGCATCTTGGAGGAGATGACACCAGTCAGGTCCCTAGTTGCTCCTCTTCATGGTGGTGGGTTTGCCCACCCCTGTGAGATCCTTCGTCTGGACAGGTGCCTGTGGTCTTGCTGCCGGGGGTGGGGCGCCTTCTTGCGCCCCTGCCATTGTCAGCGGGGCTGCCAGGGACTTTTCAACAGTGCAGTCCAATTTCAGTTCTATTCACCTTCTTAGTCAAGTTCAACGTTTGATGTGTTTGTAGATACATTTTTATATCACATATTTTCAAGACCCTTTAGATAGTCAGTGTGTACCCTTTTGCATGGACTGCACTGTTCAGTTTCAGCTCTGCCTTTCAGTGTTGTGTGTGAGGGTTTCTAACAGAACTCTTACTGTTCTGTGTAAATCTGTCACTTCTCTTAAGACAGTGTATTGATTTGCTTAGAACAGCTTTCTCCCTCCCCCGCTCCCCGCAAGATTATATGAGTTCAATTATGTTTTTTTCGTGTGGGGTGGCTTCAAGTTTTACACTTAAAATTTTAACCTACCAGGAATTTATTTGGGGACATTGTGTAATATTAAAGCTCCAATTTAATTTTGTTTAGTGGTTACCTCATCTCAGGACCGTTTATGGAATATTCTGGCTTTTCCCCATTATTTAGAATGTCACCTTTATCGTGTACAAATGCTTGTTCCTGAACTCAGCTTCCTTTTTGATTTTCGTGGCTTGTATCTTGAGGGGTCAGGTCTGTGGGTGTTTATCTTGTGGACCCACCACCCCGGTGGGCGTGGGCTCACTGCACAGGTGCCTCCTCCATCCCGTCTCAGCCCTTGCGCTTTGCTTGGTACAGGTGGGGCCGTATAGTAGGGACTGTTTGGCATCTGACTTTGCTTACTGTTGGTGCTGGGCTCAAGCCCCACCTCCAGTGCGGCTGCATGTGGAGGTGGGGCCTTGACAGAGGTACTTTGGTTAAATGAGGTCATTCAGGTGGGGCCCTAATCCGAGGGGACTGGTGTCTGTGTGAGAAGAGACCCCAGAGCTCTCTCTGCAGATGCACTGAGGACAGGCCTCGTGAGCAGGCTTTGTGGTGCCACCTGGGCTGTGGTGTGATCTCCGGAGGGGGCAGCCCCTCAGCCCCTCCCTGGGTGTCTTCTTAGGCAGTGGTAACCTGCAGAGTCCCCAGGGACCCGCTTGCTGCCTTCTGGGTCTTGTTGTGTTTCTACTTGGTCACACACCCCTGGCTGAACTGCCCTCCAGCATCACTCAGCTGGGCCAGCTCCCGGGACTGGGTTCTCTTCATGAACACGCACAGGCATGAAGGTCCTAGGGCAGTGCTGTCCAGTGTCCCTGGGCCACACTGGAAGAATTGTCTTGGGTCGCACAAAATACACTAACGTCAGCTGATGAGCTTTAAAAATTACAAAAAAACCAGTGCTTTAAGATTTATGAATTTGTGTGGGGCTGCGTGCATTCAGAGCTGGCCTGGGCTGCAGGTGGGACACGCTTGTCCTGAGGGGTCATTGGGGGTGGGGGAGGGCTTGCTGCTCCAGGTGGAGGCAGGTCAAGCAGAGCAGGAGGTGGCCGTGGGCCCGAGCGTGGGGGGTATGGCAGAGACAGAGCTGAAGCGGTGGGGCTGCCGGCGGCCAGGGCCCGACGACCAGAGCAGTGGGCAGGCTGGGGACCTGGGCCGGCAGTGTGTTGTGAGGGCACAGGCCCCGGCACGGTCACCAAGGGAGGCCTAGAGTCGGACCCAGGGTGACCTGGCTTTCCCTTGGGCCCTGTGACACCTGTCCCCTGGCGTGGAGGGCGGCAGGCCCCGTCCCCAGTGAGGAGGGTCAGAGCACAGACGCGGTTCTGGAGATAGCACAGGGCCAGCCCTGCCCTCCCAGCTCTCACAGGGTCAAGGGCCCCTCTCCCCTCAAGCTGAACTCTGCACCCCCAAGTGGGGCCTCAAGGCCCCATAATAGCTGTTTTTTGCCGTTAACATACAAAACACCAATTGCTTCAGCTGAAAAGGATTTTTAAAAGTGTCATTTTATGGAGAATTTTACTTTCCATCTTATTGTTTATTAGGCTCTTAAAGGGAAAGCTTGTAATGCATCCATTGATCGAAATACCAATTGAATAGATGTGAGCACATAAAATAGCCCAGCTCTTCATGATGGAGCCGTAGCATCTGCAACGGTGCAGCACAATTAGTGTCACCACTAGCAGCCCGCAGCCGGGGCGCCCTGCGTCGTCTGTGTGCATTACGGGGCGGGGGAGGGGCGGGAAGGCACCCACGTGACGAAGCCGTCAGATGACCTGCCCGCCCCTCACCTCACCCCCCAGGGCCACGCAGCCCCCATGTTCCCCCCAGAGCCCAGGCCGCTGCGGGGGCGGGGCAGCAGGGCGGGGCCCGCTGGCAGGCCACTGTCTTGACCCTGCAACAGGAGTGAGCTGTGTGGATTGGGGAGGATCCTGTGAGGTCACCATGAGGCCATCGCCATCTGCTGGGTCCCTGGCTACTGAGCCCTGCTCCTCAGAGCCCTGGGGCACGTGCTGTAGTCACCCCACGTCACAGTGCTCTGCTCGCCTGAGGAACTCTGTCTTCCTCCATGCAGGCCACCCGGTGCTCCTGGGTGCGGGGCGGGGCGGGACCCTGTGCTCAGCTGCGCCCCGCCCTGGGGGCTGGGGCCTCGCGCCTGCCCAGCAGAGTGGGCACAGGCTGTGCCCGCCTGGAGCCTGGAGGCTGGGGAGCGGGCCCTGCGCTGAGCTGGGCGGCCCGTCAGCGATTCCGTGGGAAGCACGCCTAAGCGGTGTGCAGCCCGTCACGGTGGCGGCGGGGCTGACCTACTTGGAATTTGCTGTGCAGGCCGCCTGCGCTGCTTCTGCTGACAGCGCAGTCCCTGCGCACCTTGGAGCCGTGGCCCTGCTCCATTTCCTGAGAGCCGCTCCTGCTTGTTTTCCCTGCTCCCCAGCCCACCCGCCCCCACAGACCCTGCCCCGTCCCCTCCCCACCCAGGGCCTCGGCCACCACCACACGCGTGATGTGGGCTGCGGGGCGCGGGGCAGCGTGTGTGAAGGGGTTCCACCCGGTCAGCAGGCTGAGTGTGGCTCCCAGTGACACTCGCCTGCCCGGGGCGCCCTGAGTCCATCCTTAGGCTGCCCCAGGGCCTTCAGGGCCAGCCGGCGCCTCCTGTGGCCCAGCCACCCCGCGTCTGCCCTCACGGGACGTGGTCCAGGCCAGGACCTGTGCCCTGGCTGCCAGGCTGCGCAGCTGCGGACGCCGGGGATCCGTCAGCCGTGCAGCCCGTGGAGCTGACCTGGCGGTGGGAATCTGTGCGCTGTGGGGACCCCATGGACCTGCCGGGAGAGTGGCCACAGGGCCAGGAGCAGGGGGCGTGGCTTGCAGGCGGGCAGCAGGGTCCCGGAGGGAGGGGATGCCTGGCAGAGTTGGCACACCCGGCTGCCCCTGGCTTCTCAGGGAAAGCCCCCTCACCTGTGCCCGGACCTGGACCCTGACCCCTCCCCTGGGGCCTTCCGCTGCCTTCTGCTCAGTCACCCCCTGCAGCCTGCGCTGGGAGCTACCCAGCCACTCGCCAAGCAGCCTACTTGGGGCAGCTTTTCCTCTAAACCAGGGGTCTCCAAACTTTTCAGCACGTGGGCCGCATTAACTATCAAACAGCAGTTTGGGGGCTGACTACACACTCGAGGTCCAAATAAAAAAGAATCAAAACATCGATGTTGTCTTTAATTATTTATTTAATATTATTTTATTCAGATAAAAAGGTCTCCACGGGCCGGATGAGAGGGCCTCGCATGCGGCCCGCGGGCCGTAGTTTGGAGACCCCTGCTCTACACCCACTCCTGAGGTGTGTGTTTCTCCCCATTACCACCGCCTTTCATTTAAAGCGTTATCTGCCCCCACCCGTCCTTCGGGCCCCCCCCTCACCCTGGTGTAGTCAAGGTCATGGCGATAAATCGGGGCATTGTCACTTCTATTCGAAGTAAATCGGCTGGCCGATTTCGGGCTGAAGGAAAGATAATTTGCTGTAGTATTTCAAATGGATTAGAAATGGATTTGAAGGGAAAGTTCATGCCTCCCATTACAAAGGCGAGAAAGAGGACCATCTTGAGGCGCGGCTCCCTCCCTGGCCTTCATTATCCACGCTTAATACCTTTCCTATTTTCCAGCGTTAATGAAATTTCCTGGCAGCCCGGGCCAGCGGCCCTAGATCGGTGGCTGCTGCTGGGGAGAGGAATTGCGAGGCCTGGTGGCCAGGGCAGGAGCACGCTCCGGGTCCATGGCCCTGCTGACATCTCATTAACGTCATCTTTTCTCAATGCAGCGCGCTTCCAAAGGCTGTCTCTCCTTAGGTGACGGTTCACAGGCGTGCGGTGACACCCACAGCCCTGCGGAGCTCCAGGGCCTTGGGGCGGGTGCCCCCGTGGGCTTGGCCTCCTACCCTACAGGCAGCCCCGTGACACCCCTGTGCCCCTGGAGGTTGAGGGCCCAGAGCTGTCCCTGGGAGCCAGAGCCCTGCGTCCCTGGGCACATGCGTGTGCACAGAGCAGAAGGGCTGCGTGGCCTCCTGCAATTGCCACCAGAGCCCAGGGGCGTGGCGTTTTGGGTGGGAGAAGGGCGTGCGTGGTCGCACATAAGTATAGTGGTGGGAGTGATGGGCAGTGGTTGGGGCAAGAAGTGTCAGCCTGTAGCTGCAAACAGATCGTGCAAGGCTGTGGTGGCTGGGTGTGGCCTGCCCAGGGGCAGGGGGCTGCCACTCCTCTGCATGGAGCTGGGGTGCAGGCCCTTGCAGGCTAGGCTGGGGCTGCCTGGACGGACACGCTCTGCCCTGAAGCTTCCAGCTTCTGAGGAGTCCACTTGCGCGTGTGGCTGCCCCGGGGTGTGGCCTGTCCCTGTCTGGCCTCAGCCAGCACCCTGCATGTCTGCTGGGGCGTCAGGGCTCTGCTTCTCCTTTGCACCGCTCTTGGGGGGCCCTAACACTGGGCCCAGGTAGAGAGGTGGGGCTCGTATTAGGTTGCGAACCTGTTTCTCAAGCTTCGTGGTATAGGGTGGGCTCGTGGGGGGCTGGAGTGGTGGTCCAGGAGGGGAGGGAAGGGTCTTCTGAGTGCTGGTTTTGTTCCTGGTGGGCAGCAGCATCATTATCTTGCTCAGAGCCTGTCAGGAGTTCTTGGGGTTGTACCCACTCCGCAACGAGGGCTGCACACAGCATGGGGCAGGGGCTGGGGCCGTCAGAGTTCTGTTGGCCCAGGGCCGAGTTAGCTGCAGTGGCCACTGGCCGGGCCCAGCTCTGGACTACGTGGGTTAAGACTCAGGCTGAACTGCCTCCCGGGACAGCGGCCCCAACCCCCAGGGCTGACGGCTCTATGGCACCCAGCAGGCTGGCTGGCAGGGGAGAGGACCCCGACATGCCCGCCCTCACACCTTGGCCTGGCCTCAGATGCCCCAAGATCTGAGGAGAGCCTGGAGGTCTGGCTACCCCCCAGAGGTGCCACCCACCGCCCTGCTGCCCAGATGTGCCAGGGAGGGTGGGGTGCAGGCTGCAGCCATGGGGCACGGACCGGATGGGCTGAGTGTCCAGGCCCCTTGGTGGGTGGAACCTGTTCCCTCCAAGATTGGTGTTTGTGAGCCTGAATTTTAATTAAGGGAAACTGGGTTAAGTGCTTTCCGGGCAGGCGGCCCCCTCGGCACTTCCCGCCTGGCATTTGTACTTACACCGCAGCTTTGGGTCTCCTGGGCCCCAGCTCACTACGCACGTTCTTTCTCTAATGGGCCCTCAGAGGCTGCAGGCTGGGCGAGAATGGCCCCCGACTTGCACATGGGGAGCGTGAGGCCCAGGGGGTAGTGCTGGGGCATGGTGGGCATGCCCACCATGGTGCCTGTGTGGCCTAAGGCGGAGCTGGGGGTCTGTGCTTCCCGGGGAGGGGCCTGCAGGGTTGTGGGGGCCTCAGTGCTCACATACTTCATCTAGTCCTCTGCTGGGCCCCAGTGCCCCTCGCTCCCTCCACTTCTGCCGGGGTCGGTCCCCCCACGCCCACCGCTCCTGCCCTGGATGGCCCCCACGGTGCGGGGGGTCCTTGGGTAGAGGCAGCGTGCACACAGGATAGCTGCTAGTTTGCCCGGATTTGCTAGTGGGCGGGGGCTTGGTGGCACGAGCGTTATGAGCAGAGTCTGAGCTAACCTGGAGTTCAGCTCAATTTGCATAAACGAATCACTGCTGAACTGTCCTGAGGGGGAGCCCCGACCCCCTGGAGTCCTGAGGCTGCCTGGTCCCTGCCCACCAGGGAGTGGGGTCAGGGGTGTCCCAGAGCCCTGCGGTCATGTCCCTTCAGGGGCTCACACAGCCCCAGCCTGGTGGGGGCTTCGGGAGGCAGGGAAGCCGGCTGATGGTCCTCACCCCGTCTCTGCAGGTCCCTGGTGCTGAGCCGCCTGCGCCCTGCTGGTGGGGCAGGGAGAGCCCCGCCCGGCTCCCCTCGCTGGCCCAAGGGCTACCGCTGCATCGGAGGCGTCCTCTACCGCGTGTCGGCCAACAAGCTCTCCAGGACCAGCGTCCGGCCCGGCGGCGCCGACGGGGGCAGCAGGCCCCTCCTGCGTGCAGGTGAGGCTCCTGGGTCACGGAGCCCCAGGGCCCGGCCCTGACCCCGAGGGTCTCCCGCCATCCACTCCTCACCGCCCACAGTGCAGTCCCCCGGCCCTGTGTCCCCTGGGAGGCCCCCGTGAGCAGCGGCCCCTGATTGGACAAAGGAGGCGACACGCTGGGCGAGTGAACACCTCCCGGCGCTGCAGTCGCAATCGCAATGGCAACGCCACCGCAGCATGCAGGTCCCCACCGCCTTGCTTACCCGACAAGATAGCTAGGAAAACCTTCTGGTTTCAGACCTTGTTGATCAGGTGAAAGTCGAGGTGGCAGGCATGTGGGGTTGTAGAGGGTGGGCAGTCCCAGCCCCACGCCGCGCGCCCCGAGGGGTGGGAGCTGGATGCCTGAGCGCCCCCAACCCCTGGCCTGTGCAGGCCCCGCCCACCCCCTCCTGCCCCCTGCTGGCGAGGGCGCTGGCCCGCTTCTCACGGGGCAGCCACCATGCTGAACTCTGTGGGTCCCCCTTCCCACTCTGGATGGGCCTCCTGGCCTCCCCACCGTGCCCCTGGCACCAGCCTGGCCCCCCGCTGCAGCTGCCCCGTGCTGGCCGGCGGAGGGGCAGTGCTGGGGCTCAGGGCAGCGTGGGCAGGCGGGGTTAGGCACAGGGCAGCGCCAGAGCCCCCCTCGCACCCACATGGTGGCCGAGTCCTGGGGAGGAGGTGGACCGCGCCTCGAGGTGTGCTGGTGCCCGCTGACCCGCGCCCACTTAGACGAGAGTAATTAAAGAAATAAATCTCCTGCTCCGGGTTCAGCAGAGGTTTGACTTCAGCAAGAAAGCACAGCTCTCTCTGAGCTCCCTCTCCTTGGGCCCCTCCTGGCTGCCTGGCCGCTAGGACACCGGCTCCAGGTGCCCAGCCGGGGGGCAGACCTCAGCCCCCCTCCCCACATGCTTCGCCTTGGGCCCTGTGTGCTGACAGGTCCTGCACTGGCCTGGCGTGTGTCGCAGTCCCCAGAGCCTGCCGGAGCCCACGTGGGCTGCAGAGCCAGCCCCCAGGCCCTGGAGCAAGGCCGGCTGCACCCAGCTGCCAGGGGCCCTGTGTGGCAGGCTGTGTGCACATCTGTGCCCACGTCCTCTCAGATGGCCCAGGCGGCAGCCTGAACCAGCCACCCAGGCGCCCCCCACCCCCACCCAGACCAGCTGTGCTTCCCCCAGGGTACCCAGGTACCAGCAGGCAGGTAGAAGCTGGCTCTGGGGGTGGGGCTGCTGCGGCTATTTTGGGAAGATCCCTGGGAAGTGCAAGTTCTCTCGAAGGCTCTGCTCCCCGGGTGCTGTGGGTTCAGCTGCACTTTTTAGCACCTCTCAGCTCCGGGGCCTCCTTTCCACCAGCTACTTGATGTGCATTTTTTAACACTGCAGAGCGTTCGGAAAAGTGCCTCTCCTTTCCACAGAGCCCCCACCCAGAGCCCCACGCTGGCATTTTTAAGAGCAGAAAGTGGAAAGGGGCGTCAGCCTGTCCCTCAGAGGCCAGCACAGGGTGACAGCTGTCCCTGGCAGGAGCAGGTGGCGCCACTGCGTCACGGCAGCCTGGGTGACAGCCCAGGAACCGTGCGCACCAGCAGCGATCAAATTGCACCCCATCGCCTGCCTGGTGGGGCCGCAGCTGGACGGCCCCCACTGCCCACCAGCGTGGAACCAGGGCGCCACTGTGGCCTGGGCCCCCACGCAGAGCCCTCCCCCTGGCTGGAGGGCCCACTGCCAGCCCTGGAACCCCCGTCTTAAATGGGAGACGGTGCGGAGTGGGGTGGTCCCGGCAGAGCCCAGCCTGTGCCGGGCAGGGGGCTGGGATGGACAGGCTGAGCTGCGTGTCAGAGCTCCAGGGGGGCGGGTCTGGAGCAGGGGTGGGGGGGGCACAGAGCTGATGGGCCCTGGGCAAGGCCACCCGCCCAGACCACCCACGCGGCCCCCAGGGGCAGCTCAGGGCTGGCCCTTTAAAGCCTGGATGCTTTGTCATCAGGTCCCTAGAATCTGAGTGATGTCACTGCCTCCTGCTAGATGTGTTTCAGCAGGTGCCTGTGGGAAACTGGATCTGGTCAGGGAAGGGCCTAGAGCACCTCGGCAGCCCTCCTGAGCTGGCCCTCATGCTGCCCTGCCCTCCTGCCCTCCCTGGCCTGCAGCTGCCAGCCCACCCCGTGCAGCACGGTGCCAGCTGGAGACAGCTGCCCTGGCTGTGGTGCCGCCACGCACCTCTGAGCAGCGCCCCGCGGCCCCCGCTGTGACCCCTGATGCCTGGCTTGGTCTCTGCGCATGGGTTGTGAGGAGTGCCCTAGGCACCCCCACAGTTCTAGGAGCTGGTACTGCCAGGGCCCATGGGGACTCCATGGGCCTCAGGGCGCATGGAGGTCAGGCTTGTGGCCCCAGCGGGGTTCTAGTTTCATTTACAACCTTTACGTGCGAGCCACCCTCTGCCACTGAAAAGCCAGGTGCATCTCAGGACCCACTCAGGCAGCACACCCGCCACCCCCTGTGCCGGGGACGGCCTGCCTCGAGGCCAGCGGCCAGTGAACTGCACCTCGCCCCTGAGCCCTGGCCCTCCCCCCCACAGACGTGCTCCTGCGCGGGGCCGCGGGCAGCAGCTCCCTCTCCTCCCTCCACGGGGAGGGGCAGCAGTGCCCGAGCAGAGTGTGAGGCCCCCAAGGGGGCCTGTGCCAAGCAGGTGAGTGGGCAAAGCCCAGGGCAGTGACCTGGCCTGACCCAGCTTGTGGCCTCTCTTCCCCCAGGCCGACTGGACCCTGCCAGCAGCTTTAGCCGCTCCCTGGCCAGGTAGGTCCCTGGGGCTGTGTGGGTGGAGCCTGTGGGCGGGGCCCTGTAGTGCAGCCTGGCCGTTCTGCCACGTCCAGGCGCAGGGTCCCCGGGGCTGTGGGCGGGGCCTGTGCACCGGGCCTCACAGGCCGCCTCCTCCTGCCTGTCCTGCAGCCGTGCCCTGCAGCGCAGCCTGGCCCTCGTGCGGCAGGCCAGGCAGCGGCGGCTGCGGAAGGAGCCGGAGTTCTGCATGTACTACAACCGCTTCGGCAGATGCAACCGCGGCGAGCACTGCCCCTACGTCCATGACCCGGAGAAGGTGGCCGTGTGCACCAGGTGAGCCGCCTGGGGCCTCAGGAGGGCTGGCATGGGTGTGAGCAGAGCCCCCGGGCAGGTCAGCAGCCCCTCACACCCTGCTCACCACTACGCAGGTTCCTCCGGGGCACGTGCAAGAAGACAGACGGGACCTGCCCCTTCTCCCACAAGGTCTCCAAGGACAAGGTGAGGGCCAGATCAGGGTCCCGGGGCCCCCAGGCTTCTTTCCCTGAGGGGCCGGTGTTTGCTCCTCCTTCCCCACACAGGGGCTGTTCCGTTCTATACCCTGCCTGCCCCCGCCCACTGCCCCATGGCCCGTGCCCCGAGCAGAGGCCCATGGGTGCCCACCCACGCCGATTGCTGAGGGGCAGCTGGGTGAGTTGTGTGTGCCGGAAGGGCAGGCTCCCGGGCCCAGCACAGCCGGGCCCACCTGGCCCAGGCCCCGCCGCGTGGGGCGCAAAGGCCGAGGCTGCGGTCCCAGCACCCGCCGGGAGTGTGCGGGGCCTAGGACTTTGGGGTCAGAGGTCAGCGCTGCCTAGGAAGCCCCCCCAGCTGGGAGTCGGGGCTGCTGGGAGAGGCAGGGGTGCTGCCACAACAGCTTTTCCTCTTGAGGAGCTTGGGAAGAATCAGCGTTTTTCTCCCTTAATAGAGCTTCCGAACTCTGTTGTGAGCAATTTGCAGATTCACGTCGAGTTTCGGGTTCATTAGCTCCCAGCTCCAAAGCCGAGCATAGGCCCCGGCTGTCTAATGTGGACGCCGCACCAAGCGCCCTGAATTAGCGTTATTGTTATGTGTGTGGACGTGGCGGGTGCAAACAAGGTTAATTGAAATGAGAATGCGCTTCCTCTTGATAATGGCCCTGCTGACAGCGAGGAGGAGCTCTGTTTGGCGTATAAGTTGGCTTTATTATCCTTTTTATTAGAGCTAATTTGGGCTCTAGATCAAAAGCCACATTAAGGGGGTTGTCTGCAGATGCACCACTGCCAGCCCCTCGACCGGCCCCTCGCCCCTCCGTGAAAAGACAATTAAAGATAAACTCATAAGCCCAGAATCGCCCTTTGTCTCTCCTTTTCTCCCTCCTCAGCCGGCCCTCCCCTGCCCCCAGGAAAGTGCAGTGAGGAGCCCCAGGCCCAGCTGGGGGGGTCCCCTGGGGGCTGACCAACAGGAGGGAGGAGGGTGAGGCCCCAGGAGTTGAGGCTGCAGGGCGTGACCCCTGTGTCAGGTCCATTCCCTGGGGGAGGGCAGGGCAGGCTGGGAGCCACACAGCCCTGCCCAGGCTTCCTGCCCCACGCCCCCAACCCGGTCTCCCCCAGCCCCCTGCCAGCCAGGGCACCGGTGCAGGGCCCCTGTCCGGCCTCAGTGCCAGCTCGGGCTGCCCCGGGCCCGTGCTTCCCTGGGCTGGGTCCGTTCTCCAGCCCAGACGCTGCTAGGTGCCACCCGCCAGGCTGCTGGGGGCTGTTGCCCCTCCCGGCAGGTTCAGGGCAGGGTGGGATGTGGGGGGGCACACCCTGCAGGGCCCAGGCCAGCCCTGCCCCCATGTTCCACCCTGTCTGCAAGGGCGGGTGTGCCCTGCTGGGGTGACCGTGCCTTCGCAGTGGGCCTGGCCCCACGTGTGCTGGGCTCCTGCGGTCAGCTCCCTGTCCAGGGCAGCCACAGGCTCTGGCTGTTGCCCGGCATTGGAGTTCTGGTTTCACTGTGAAGTGTGGGTGGCGTGTGGCAGGAGGGCCGCTGCGGAGCCCTCACTGCCACCCCTCCCCACAGATGCCTGTGTGCTCCTACTTCCTGAGGGGCGTGTGCAACAACAGCAACTGTCCCTATAGCCACGTCTACGTGTCCCGGAAGGCAGAGGTCTGCACCGACTTTCTCAAAGGCTACTGCCCGCTGGGTGCGAAGGTGAGGGGCATTGGCATGGGCCTGCGGGCCCCCCATGTCCGCCCTGGAACCAGGGGCCTGGGTGGGGAGGGGCTGTCATGGCTGCCTGCAGCCTCGCCTGTCAGCGTGAGCACGGCTGCTGCTGTGAGAGTTCCTGACAGCTGAGCACACCGGCTCCTTGCTCCTCGGTGCTGTCCCGTCACCCCTCCCTGTGCTCATGGGGGGCGGGGGCGTGGATGAACATGGCCCTGGGTTGGGACCCCTGCATCAGCCTCTTCAGTCCCTGGCACCCCAAGAGGGAGCTCACTCAGCCGCCCTGGGGCCCACTCCCACCATGTCCCCACCTCCTGTGAGTGACCGCCCTGCCTCAGGGGCCTGCAGCCCGATTGGGGAACCCCCAGTGGGGCTGAGGACATGGGCCCCCCACTGCAGGCGCCCGGATAGCAGTGCTGGGCCTTGAGCAGGAGGAGCCCCCCAGGCATCATTCGCCGCTCCCCTCCTTTCCCCGCACAACCCTCTGCAGCTGGTAGACCTGGGGACCCGACCAGATGGCAAGTCTCCTTGAAGGACCCTGGGGCCCAGGTGTGGGGCGGGACCCCCACAGGGGCTGTAGAGGATTCCCATAAATGTCCCCCTGTAAACGAAATGCCAGCGCGAGGTTTAAGTTCTGCTTCTCCTGGAGGAAGTGCTTAGTGCGCCCCTTTCGCGGCTGCCACATGATGGATAGCGGCTCGTAATTACAAGCGGGAAAGCGCTGAGCAGGCCAGACCGGCGGACGCAGGCAGCAGCCCGGGCCGCGGAGGGTTAACGGGTTCTCTAAGTGGCGGAGAAGCGCTGAGTCGGCACCTCGCGCCTGCTGTGGGCCGGGAGTGTGTAATGGAGAGGAATGCTCCACGGGCCTTGCGCAGGAGGCGGGCCTTGCGGGGAGGCGGGCCTTGCGCAGGAGGCGGGGCTTGCGGGGGGCACGCCCCTCGTGCCCAGGGCGGGTGGGGGCCCATGTCAGCTGCTGGGCGCCCCTTGGTCACTCGTGATGTCGGGCCGGTGGCTCCGTGTGCCCTTTCTGCGCAGCGCGTGTGCGGGAGACCTCGCGTCTCCCCGGAAAGCCCACCCCACCCACTCGCTCTAAAGGCCGCTGTGTGTCGTCTGCCCGCGCAGGCGCCGTGGTCCCTTCTGCGCTTCCCAGGGACCGCGTCTGAGGGCGTTGCCTTCCCGTCCCCGCGTCCCCGCGTCCCCGCGTGCGCACTTGCGTGGCGGGGGCCCGGGCTCACGGCCTGCTCCTGTCCCTGCCCTGTCCTGTGCGTGCGGGCCCGGCCCGGCCCCTTCTCTGCCTCTCGGGGCCGTGGTCCCGCGCCTGTTCCCAGCGCTCTGGGCCGGGGCCGGGGTTCCGCTCCGCGGGGCCGACGCGCAGCGTGGTCTGTGCCTTTGACGGGGACCTGGGCGCCTGCGTGCGGGCTCATCTCCGGTGCTCCGTCCTGCAGCCGGTGTCACTAGCTGGTGTGCCGCCAGCCCGGGAGGCGGGAGCCCTTCGCTCGCTTCTTTCCCGAGCTCGTTTTGCCTGTTCGGGCTCCTTGAGGTTCCGCGGGAACGTGCGGGTGGCTTTTCTGTGTGTTTGTCGGGGGCTGCGCGGCTCCGACGGGGCCGACGGGGCTGACGGGGCTGAGGGGGCTGCGCGGCTCCGACGGGGCTGCGTGACGCCGACGGGGCTGCGTGACGCCGACGGGGCTGCGTGACGCCGACGGGGCTGCGCGGCTCCGACGGGGCCGACGGGGCTGACGGGGCTGAGGGGGCTGCGCGGCTCCGACGGGGCTGCGTGACGCCGACGGGGCTGCGTGACGCCGACGGGGCTGCGCGGCTCCGACGGGGCTGCGCGGCTCCGACGGGGCTGCGCGGCCCTGACGGGCTGACGGGCCGCGTCCCTGCGCCCCGCGGAGCAGGGCCGCTGTGCGCGTGTCCCGCCGCCGCGGCTACACTTACTCGTGAGGACCGTGCACCGCTGTTGCCCGCGTGGCGCGCGCGGGAACGGCTCCCGGCCCTGGTCCTGGGCTCCGCTGGACGGTGAGCGCTGAGGTCCCGCCGGGCCCTCCCTCTGGGCGGTGCCTGTGCGCTGCTCCGGGTCGCGGGTCCCGTTGGGCCTGTCCCCCGGCGGGGGCGCCCCGCGCGGTACCGGGTGAAGGCGGCGGGAGGGCACGCGCGGCCCCGGCCTCTGAGCGGGAGCGCGTCCCCTCCAGGCCCCGCCGCCGGCGTGCGCTCTGCGGGGCCGGTCTTCATGGGGGCCCGCCCCTGCCCGCCCGCCCGCCCGCCCGCCGCCTCCGGTGTCTTCACCCCAAAAAGCGGCTGCGTCCCCGCACACCCCGCACGGCTCCTCATCGCGCGCCGGCCCGGCGGCGTCGCTGACCGCGCTGCGGCGGCTGCTGGGCTGGTTCTGGGTGTTCAGCCACCTCCGCGTGGGCTCCTTCCGCGCCCGGGACGCGGGGCGTCTGCCCTCGCGGACTGTCCGCTGCGCAGAGGGAGCCGCCTTCCCGCCGCCCCATTTGGGGCGGAGCTTCAGACCAGCAGGCGTTGGTCCTTCCCACCCGCGTAGGGGTCGCCAGGACGCATCGGGCCGCGGGCTCGGCTTTGCGGGGCTGGACGAGGGACTCGGGCTCCGTACGGTCCGCGGGTCCCGCCGGGCTTTCTGTTTCCTCTTGGGTCAGCTTTGCTGTGTCGCTTCGTGTCGGTTATGACACGTACGAGCGTGGAACGTTAGACGCCGTCCCTAATTAGCCCTCCAGTGTCCGCAGGGCCTAATGGCCCCCGTTTCATTTCTGTACGGGAAATTTATGACTTTCCTCTTTTTTCACTGTTTTGCCAGAAACTTGTCAGTACTAATATTTTTAAAGAGCCAGCTCTTTGTTTAATTGATGTTTCATATTGTTTTTTTCTTTTCAGTTTGATTACTGACTTTTGTCTCATTCTGTTGCTCTGGGTTTGTTTTGCTCTTTTTTTGGTAGATTTTTGAAGTGGGAGCTTAGATTATTGATTTGAAATATTTTCTTTTCTGTATGAATTTAGTTTGTGTCCTACACATTTTGAGATGCTATATTTTCATTTAGTTTCTTTTTAATGTCCCTTGAGACTTCTTTGACCCACAGATTATTTGGTTTCCTAGTGTTTGGATATTTTCCTGTCATCTTTATGACAAGAAAGAATAAACTCTGTCTTATTTTAATTCTTTAATTTTCTTTCCAATTAAAAAAAATTTTTTTTTTTATTGTTTGACAGAGAGAGAGAGAGAGAGAGAGAGAGAGAGAGAGAAGGGAAAGGGCCCAGAGCTGTCTCCACAGCTGTACATCGTTACTGTCCACATAGTTTCATTCCACACAGGTGGCTGTAGGGCTGCTCAGGGCAGGAACCAAACCAGGGACCTCCCACGTAGGAAGCGGCCTCAGCCCGGCATGTGGGCCCACACAGGCGGGGCTGGGACTCCGTCCCCTGATCACACAGCTGTAAGGCAAGTGCTCAACCCGCTGAGCCATCCTGGCGGCCCCAGTTCTTTTAATGTTCTTTTATTTATTTATTTATTTATTTCTATTTTTGACAGAGAGAGAGAGAGATACAGAGACAGAGACAGAGAGAGAACTGAACTGGGGGAGCTCTTAGTTCAGCATATGGGTCCGCACGGGCCGGGGCCGGGACTCGATCCTCGGTCCCGGGCGCTGCAAAGCGAGCACCTAACCCACTGAGCCATCCCGGCTTCCCCTCTTTTAATGTTCTTGAGATTTGTTTTATGTGCCAAGATATGGTGTATCCCAGAACGTGTTACGTGGGCTCTTGAAACGAATGTGTATTCCACTGTCGTTGGGTGGGGTGTTTCAAAATGTTGATTTGATTTTGCTGGTTAAGGGCATTTTTTAGTTCTTTTATATCCTTGCTCAGTTTCTAGTTGTTCAGTCAGTTGTTGATACAGGGATGTTAACATCTGCAATCATAATTGTCTTTGTTTTTCCTTCCATATCTGTCAGTGTTCATTGCATATATTTCACAGTTCTTTTATTTGATGCGTGTAAATTTAGTATTTCTATGTCTTCTTGATGTATGCTTCTCTCTCTTTGGTAATCTTTATCTGCTTTATTTTGTTCAGTGTTTTCAGGATGTATCTCTTTCCATCTTTTTATTTTCAGCATATTTGTAGCGTTATATTTGAAGTAACTTTCTTACAGCTAGCAGATAGGTGGGTCACGTTTTAACATTTAATCTACCAATCCCAGCCCTTTAACTGGTGTGTTGAGGCCATTTACAGTTAATGTAACTATAGTATTAGGGATGTAAATTGCAAGTTTAAATGCAATTTGATACTTGTTTTTGTTCTGTTTTTTCATTTCTGTTCTCCTGCCATACTATTTGTTACTTGAGTACTTTTTAGAATTTTAATTTATCATCAGTAGTGTTTTGAGTGTATGTCCTTACATAGCTTTTGGGGTTGCAAAGGGCGTTACACACTTTATTCATAACTCAGCCCAGGCTACTGGAGTTTCCACTTAACCAGCTCCAGCGAAGGGCAGAAGCCTCACTTCCCATCTGTCCCTTTTCCATCCCCTGTAACTGCCTTAAACGTTCCCTCCTCTCATGTTTAGAACCACAGTAGGCGCTGTGATAATTTTTCCTCAATCATCAGGCGTAATTTAGGGGACTCAAAAGGACAGACATCTAGTTGATGCTTCCTTTGGTCAGTGTGGTCTTTCTTCCTGTAGTTCCAAGGTTTTATCTTCTATTCCTTCCTTTCCTCTAGCTGCTGGTAGGGCAGGTCTGCGGGGGACAAGTCCTCTTCATTCTCTTTCCTCTGAGTGCATCTTGATTCCCCGCTCTCCAGAGGGGCGTCTTTGCTTGGCGGTACTGGCGGGTTCTGGGTAGTCAGTGCTTCCCTCTCTGCGCTTGAGAACGTGTCCTGCATGGTGTCTAGGGCGGAACCCGCTGTCATTTCAACTTGGTCCTCACAGGTGGGGTGCCATTCCTCTCTGCCTGCTTTGATGGTCTCTCCTTTGTGTTTAGCTTAGGTGTGGGGCATTTTTTTGTGGATTTCTTTGGCTTTTCACTATTTGGGGTTCACTCAACTGGAATCTGTAGGTGTATGTGTTTCTGAGTCCTTGTTTCTCTGTGTTCTTTCTCCTCTCCTGTAGCTCTGGTTCCACGTGTGTTGTGTGTTGGATTGCCATGGGTCCTGGAGTGCATGTTCTCTATTGCTCAGATCAGTTCATTTCTGTCTTCCATTCACGGACTCTGGCCTCCGTGCCCTCCATTCTGTTGTGCCCACATGCCGGGTTTTTCATTTCAGTTGCCATATTTTTAGTTCAGAAATGTCCACCCCATCTTCCTTGTCTTCGATGAGACTTGCTGCGTCTCTGCTGTGTTTGTGATTGCTTGTCGGGACATAGTTATGGTGGTTGCGTAGCTTCGGCATGTGTGCATCTTGCGTTGGCATTGGCTCTCTCCGTCCAACTTGAGGGTTTTGTTCCTGGTGTGTGCTCTGTCACGTGGCACCTGCAGGGCCACCTGCTCCGAGCAGCGTGGTGTGCGCCCCCCCCCCCCACAGGCAGCATCGGCCCAGGCGGCCGCCAGCCCTGTGTGCAGCCCAGCGCCCCAGGGTGGGAGGGTCTGCAGCAGCACGTCTGCTCTTGTCCACCAGGGTCCTCCCTTGTCCCCGCTGCCCCCCTATCCCAGAGGCCCCATGCGGAACCCCCAGCTTGGCTTAGCCTCACCCCTTGTGTAGCTCCGGGGCATTGCAGACGGTGGGGTGCAGGCCAGGTAGGGGCTTCAGCACCCCACCCCCCTGGAGGCCTCACCCAGCTCTGCCTTTCCCCCTCCCAGTGCAAGAAGCAGCACACGCTGTTGTGCCCCGACTTCTCCCGCAGGGGCGTCTGCCCACGGGCCGCCCAGTGCCAGCTGCTGCACCGCACCCGCAAGCGCCCAAGCCGGCGGGCAGCCACCCCCGTAGCCCTGGAGCCCAGCGACGCCACCCCCAGGAGCAGGGCCTCTGCCGGCCACGGAGCCAGGTGAGGGGTTGCACGGCTGTGCGCAAGATTGGGGTCAGGGACCATCCTCCCCCTTGACACTCAGCCCTGTGCCCCCTCCGTGCTTTGGGCTTCAGACCCAGGAAGAAACCTCAGCCCGAAGCAGAGGATCAGGTGACCTCCAGAGGTGCTGCCCCTGGCGCTGGGCTGGACAGAGCCGTGCAGGCTGCCCCACCCCACCGGCCCTGCGCCCTGCCCCGCTCCGTAGAGGGTGCTGGGGCTTCTCATTCTCTCGCTCCCACTCCCCAGGGAGGGCAGGACCCCAGCCTGGGGAAAGCTCATGCTGGGGGCCCCCCCATGGTGCTCACTTCCCTCGGGTGTGGGGGCCCCGCAGATGGGGAGGGCAGGCCCCCCCGAAGGCATGGGTGGGGGTCAGCGTGGTGCTGGGCCCAGGGCCGGCCCGGGACCTGTGGTGGGGAGAGGCAGGAGTGCACACCTGGGACAGGCACCTGCGGCCCCCCATCCTGCCAACAGCCACCTACCCTCACCCTGCTCCCCGCTTTCCTGCAGGAAGTCTTCGGCAGCCCAGCGCCCGTCCAGACAGGCGCCCGGCTCCCCCACCTCGGTGGCCGCTGGCCTGGCCTCCCCTGCCTCTTCCCCCCAGGTGTCGGCTGCAGCCTCGGCCTGCCCCAGGCCATCGAAGGCCCCCCGCTCCCCCTCCCTGTCCTTGGAGCAGGAGGCCACCCCGGCGGCGGCGGTGACGGTGGCTGGGACGGGCTCGGGCAGCCTCTCCAGGCTCCCTGCCTTCATTTCCCTGAAGTGCTCGCCAAGCCCAGGAGGCCAGCCCCCGGCCGCGGCCCCCAGCAGTGCCCTGACCAAGGACACAGGTAGGCAGCTGGCCCCAGAGCCCAGCTCAACACAGCTTACCTCAGACCCACTGAGCCTGTCTCCAGCTGGGGCCCGGAAGGTTCCGAGAGCCCGGCGTGGACCGGCGCTGCCATGCGTGCTAGCAGCGTGCACCTGCCGCCCACAGGAGCAGGCCGCGCAAGCCACCCCGGCCGAGCGCTGATTTAATTAGAAAGCACCCATTTCTGTTAATTTGTTCTGGAAGATCGGCACGCGCTCCTGGAGAGAACAGCTGCAGCCGCTCCCCGATGGGCACTTGGGGCCTGGTAAATGGCTCCACTCAGCCTTGTTTAGGAGAGAAAAGAGGATTTTATGGCTGCAAACGACCCTCTCTGTAAACATTTTACAGCTCTCCGCGCGTTTGAGTGACGATAAACCCCACACAGCTCGGCGGACTGCGAATTTGCGACCATACGGCTATCATTTTATTGTCATATTTCACGGTCGTAATGCTAATGGAAGATGCTTGCCGCAGCCTTCTCTAACAGCTCCGCTGAGCACGCTCAACGCGGCGATGGCGGGGCCGGCCTGTGCTAGTTCACAGCCGCCCTGTTGGGGCTCAGGGCTGCAGAGGTGCCTTCACCTGCCCACCCAGGACCAGGGTGCGGCTCCCTGTCTGGGTGGGGCTCACAGGGCCGGGAGGGCGCAGGTTTTGTGTTGTGAGCTCAGGAACCTGGGAGGTGAACAGGGCAGGTGAGGCCCCAAGGCTACTGAGACCTCATTTGGCCGGAGCCCTGTCAGCCCTCCTGTGCAGCCCAGGCCCCTGGAGGAGCAGGTGGAGGTGGGCCTGGGGCCCCAAGCAGGAGGCCCAGCTGCACCTGCCCAGACAACCGCCCGGTGGGGGCTGCTGGCTGGGCCCCAGGTGGGCTCCCAGGGCTGCTGCAGGGAGGCATGTGCTCAGTGGGGAGGGAGTGGGGCACCCAGGAGTTGTGACATACTCCCTGCCCTGCGGCTCCACTCCCCTGTGGGAAGCCCTTCCTGGCTGTCACCCAGCCAGTTGCTGCACACACTGCTCTGGTCTCGTTCCGGGCCTGAGTGTGTGCGCCTGGTGCCCACGGCCCACAGGCCGGGCCTGCACCCAACTCCCAACTGCTGGACCCCAAGGCGGCCTGTCCAGAGCTGCCCCCGATGGGTAGCAGCCCCCTCCTGACCAGCCTCAGGGCTCCTGGCGCCTGACCTTTGCCCTTCTCGGAACAGGGAAACCGCTGCACATCAAGCCCCGTCTGTGAGGGCCCAGGGCGCCAGCCCGTTCTACCTCAGCCCTCGTCCCTGGAGAGGAAGAAGGCTCCACCTGCCACCACTCTGCCGACCTGCCTGTCAGCCCTCCCTGCCCAGCGACTGCCCAGCGCCCCCCCGCGGGCTGGGCCCCGCCCCAGCCGCCCCTCTGCACCCCACACCCACCGCACCCCCGGCCCTCAACCCCCGGCCCTCAGCCCCCGGCCACGTGCCCCGCCCCCACCCCCCACGGCGTCTTGTGTTCAGCAATAAAGGTTCTGCCCTGTGTCTGCTCCGGTGTCCTGACTGCGGCCATGCCACCGCCCGGCCCCGCCCAGCACGGGCGGCACGCTGCCCACAGGTGCCCACAGGGCTCCCCGGGGCCACTGAGCAGGGCCGGCACGGGCACAGGCCGGGGTGCCTCCCGCCTCTGGCACGGTTCAGAGGGTTGGGGCAGCCTGCGCCCCGTGGCCAAGCCAGTGAGACTAGTGAGCAGCGGCCGAGGCGGCCCTGGGGACATGGACACGACAGGCGGGGGTCAGGGCACCCCGGGTCCCCTTTGGAGCCCCTTGGGCATCTTAGGAGAGTAGCTGAGGCGGCCTCACCGCGACCGTGCTGGAGGTCAGCTTCCCGGGACCCAGGGAGGCCTGTGGCTCAGCTCAGCGGCCTGGGACAGCCCCCTCCTCCAGCAGGCCTGCGGCGCAACTGCGCATGCGCGGTGCCCGCCCCGTGTGGGTGTGGGCGGGGCCGCAGGGGTAATGGGCGGGGCAACGGGGACTGGGCGGGGCCGCGGTGGGGGCGGGGCAGCCCCCATCCCGCAAGGAGAGGGCCAGCTGCACACAGACCCAAGGAGCCGGTCCTGCGGGATGCCCGAGGGGGCTGGGAGGGCCTCCCCGGAGGACGCCCGAGAGGGCTGGGAGGGCCCTTCCCCGGAGGCCCAAGGGGGCTGGGAGGGCCCTTCCCCGGAGGACGCCCGAGGGGGCTGGGAGGGCCTCCCCGGAGGACGCCCGAGGGGGCTGGGAGGGCCTCCCCGGAGGACGCCCGAGGGGGCTGGGAGGGCCCTTCCCCGGAGGACGCCCGAGGGGGCTGGGAGGGCCCTTCCCCGGAGGACGCCCGAGGGGGCTGGGAGGGCCTCCCCGGAGGACGCCCGAGAGGGCTGGGAGGGCCTCCCCGGAGGACGCCCGAGGGGGCTGGGAGGGCCCTTCCCCGGAGGACGCCCGAGGGGGCTGGGAGGGCCCTTCCCCGGAGGACGCCCGAGGGGGCTGGGAGGGCCCTTCCCCGGAGGACGCCCGAGGGGGCTGGGAGGGCCTCCCCGGAGGACGCCGCAGAGCACAGGCCCCGCGGGCTGGGGGGTAGTAACTGCGAGGAGGCTACACGCGTGTACCTTGTGACGCGTGTCCTTCACTTCAGGACGGTTTGCTCTCTGCCCCCCGAGCCCCGCGCTGGCCGGCTGCTCACCACGGACGCTACAGCGGGAGGTGGCACCTGTGCCCTCCCCTTGGACTTGGGCTGACCACTGCCACGCCTCGGCCACGGCGCCCCACGGGGCCCACGCGGGGAGCCGGCCGCCGTGCTGCCAGGAAGCCACCGCATGGTGACCCTGCCTGGACGGTGCCGGTGGCTCCAGCCAGCGGCTGTCCCCCAAGTCCCCCCATTTGTCCGGGACGGACGCTCTGCCCGGGCCGCCCGAGGGGCCGCGTGACACCCTCACGCTCCAGCCGCCTCGTTTCCAGCCAGGGACCCCTGGGACGGGGCCCCCGCACACTAGGTGCTCAGCGAGGACCTGGGGGTCCGTTTGGCAGCAGCCACGCCAGCGGCCCCGTGGAGCCAGGGGGGCGGACTGGCGGGCCTGAGGCCCCGGGAAAGTGTGGGGCTGGACCCGAAGTGACAGCCCTTCCTGGGAGCCACACAGCCCAGAGGGACCCCCTGGCCCTGGGGTCCGCGGTGGCCCCAGGCTGGGGGCGAGGGGCACGTGGTCCCCACCTGCCACAGTCGGGAGCGGAATTGCTCTGCCGGTTGTGACGTTTCACATTATTAGGTGACGCTCCGGGCAGAATAGGGCACAAGCCTGGCAGCTAAATGCCCCCAGCACGTGGCTTGGCGGCCCCGGGGACCTCCTGCCCATCCTTCCAGACTTCCTCCGCAAACGGTGGCGGTTAGCATTGAGGCTACACTGCACAAGTCCTGCGGCAGCAGCACACAGAACCGGGGCGCACTCGGCCGGGCCGCGGCAGGGACCCCGGTGGCACCCGCGGCTCCACCACCCCGGTCAGCCCTCATCTCCGCCCCTCCGCGCACCTCCCTCCCCCTGCGCCCCCGGTGCCCCCTCCCGCAGGCCCCTCCGCGCACCTCCCTCCCCCTGCGCCCCCGGTGCCCCCTCCCGCAGGCCCCTCCGCGCACCTCCCTCCCCCTGCGCCTAGGGGTCCCCGGCGCCCCCCCCGCACCGCACCCCTTGGCGCCCCGCCGTCCCGCGTGCGTCTTGCGTGCGTCCCGCCGCACCGAGGTGCCAGCAACTTTGTTGACTGAGCTCCTGAACCCGCCTGAACCGCGCGCTAAAAATAACCCGCGCGCCCCGCGCAGCGCCCGCCGGGCCGCAGTGTCACCGTGTCGGGAGCCCGGAAGGTCCCGGCGCCTCCCCGCCAGCAGAGAAAGGGCTGCGGGGTCACGGCCAGCGGGCCCCAGGGGACCGAGGCACCGAGGGGAGCCCTCGGCCCCCCGAGACTCTGCGGCTGCCCAGTCGCTGGCGCGAGGCCCCGGAGCCGCACGCCCGGTCCCGCGTCCCCGCGGGCGCAGTCCCCCGCGGCGGCCACCAGAGGGCCCCGTCCCTGCCTCTCGCCGGCGGCCGGTCGCCGCCGCTTCCCACAGCTGTTGCCCGCAAGATTGACAGCTGGGCTCCGGGTTGCCGTGGTGATAGGCAAATGAGGGCGGCGGGTCTGGAGCTCCGATTGGCCTGGGGGCGCGCGCCCCGCCCGGGGAGGCGGGCCCGGACCTCCGGCTCTATAAAAGGGGCGCGCGCGGAGCGGCGCTCGGCCGTGGAGGCGGAGCCGGCCGTGCCCCGGCCGAGCGGACGGAGCCCCCAGCCGCTCGGGGCGGCGGCTGCACCGCCACCCGCCCCGGCGCCGGGACCGGGAAGCGTGGCCGGCCTGCGCCCGCCCGAGAGGCCGCCCGGGCGGACTGCGCGAAACTTCTCCGCGCGCCGCGGCCGGGACCCGACGGGGGGGGAGAGGCCCGTGGCTCCCCCCCCACACACGCCGCCCGGCGCGGCGATAGGGGCCCCGGCCCCGGGCGATGGCCGCGGGGCTGGCGATGGGCGCCGAGCTGCCCAGTAGCCCGCTGGCCATCGAGTACGTGAACGACTTCGACCTGATGAAGTTCGAGGTGAAGAAGGAGCCCCCGGAGGCCGAGCGCTTCTGCCACCGCCTGCCCCCCGGCTCGCTGTCCTCCACGCCGCTCAGCACGCCCTGCTCCTCCGTGCCCTCCTCGCCCAGCTTCTGCGCGCCCAGCCCCGGCACGGGCACGGGCACCGGCGGCGGCGCGGCGCAGGCCGGGGGCGGCCCGGGGCCGGCGGGCGGGGGCGGCCCGGCGAAGGCGGCGCTGGAGGACCTGTACTGGATGAGCGGCTACCAGCACCACCTCAACCCGGAGGCGCTCAACCTGACGCCCGAGGACGCGGTGGAGGCGCTCATCGGCAGCGGCCACCACGGCGCGCACCCGCCGGCGGCCTACGAGCCGTTCCGGGGCCCGGGCTACGCGGGCGGCGGCGGCGGCGGCGAGGTGGGCGCGAGCCAGCGCCACCCGCACCACCCGCACCAGCACCACGTGCGCCTGGAGGAGCGCTTCTCCGACGACCAGCTCGTGTCCATGTCGGTGCGGGAGCTGAACCGGCAGCTCCGCGGCTTCGGCAAGGAGGAGGTCATCCGGCTGAAGCAGAAGCGGCGCACGCTCAAGAACCGCGGCTACGCGCAGTCGTGCCGCTTCAAGCGCGTGCAGCAGCGGCACATCCTGGAGAGCGAGAAGTGCCAGCTCCAGAGCCAGGTGGAGCAGCTGCAGCTGGAGGCGGGCCGCCTGGCCAAGGAGCGGGACCTGTACAAGGCGAAGCTCGAGAAGCTGGCGGGCCGCGGCGGCCCCGGGGGCGCGGGCGCGCCCGGCTTCCCGCGGGAGCCCTCGCCGCCGCAGGCCGGCCCCGGCGGGGCCAAGGCTGCGCCCGACTTCTTCCTGTGAGCGCGGGCCCGGAGCCCGCGCCGCCGGCCGGGAGCGCCTGGGACCCCCCCCCCCGCGCGGCCCCGACCAGGACGCCAGGCCGTCCGGACCCAGCGCCGCTGCCACGGGCCGGCCGCGCGCGTCCCGGGCGGGAGGCGCCTTCCTGGGGCGCGAGCACCTGCTCCGGGCGCGGCGAGTGCCAGGAAAAGTCGCGCCGGGTGGACCTTGCGGGCGTCCTCGTGCGCCTGCGCCGCGCGCGCCCCGACGCCGCCCCGCGCGCCGCGTGCGCCCCGACGCCGCCCTGCGCCCCGACGCGTGCGCCCCGACACCGCCCTGCGCCCCGACGCGTGCGCCCCGACGCGTGCGCCCCGACACAGCCCTGCCCGCCGCGTGCGCCCCGACGCCGCCCCGCGCGCCGCCCTGCCCGCCGCGTGCGCCCCGACGCCGCCCCGCGCGCCCGGTCCCTGCTGGGCAGCCCCGGCGACCCCGTCCCCACTCCCCTCCCTTGCTCCCCCCTCCCTTTTTTTTTTACTCCTCCTCTGAAAAGCTTATTTTGGAAATATTTATATTTATTTTGCTCGGTGATGAAAAGTCGCGGAAGAAACTCGCTCCTCGCCGGCGGCGCCCTCGGACGTGCGTCCCAGCATGTGTGGCGCGATCGGAGGGGCCCGGCCCCTGCCTGCCCCCCTGACCCCTGTCCCCCTGACCCCCTG
>PVKE010010356.1:0-42655 GCA_004027555.1 Craseonycteris thonglongyai | reverse complement strand
TTAAATTTTATTGATAAGGGGAAACATCTGTAGAAATCCAGCAAGCCTTAATTCAGCTTGCCGTCATCAGCTTAGTGCTGAATGAGAAGTATTTACATCAGCAGAACACTAAATTTCTTTTTAATTAACGATAAAATGTGGGTTACTTGCATGAGAATGTAAAACCAGATTGACTCTCTTTTTCTGTTCTTTTCCTCTTTAGAATAAATTTGTTCTAATCTTCTGCTGCCATAATAATACCTTAAATTGGTATTATTTATATCTTGCAAAGGGCTTCTGTATATATAAATCTATAGCGAATTAGCAGATATCTATTTTCTTGGTGGAGGAGTGCAAATATTCCCCAGAGCAACTTTAATTTAAATTTGTAAAGAAACTTATAAGTTGTTTGAGGGAAAATTCTATTATTTTCTTCAGTATCCTGATTTTTTTTTTTTTTTTTTGATTTTTTTTTTTTGGCTGCATAATGACTATCTGGAAAAGAAAAGAAATAAACATTGCAGCTGAATGTTTTCATTGATATTTCTTTTTTCCTCTCTGTTTCCCCTTTGCTACCATGGCCGGATGAAAAGTCTCTATGAAAATTGAAACATGTAGCATATTAATCTAAGGAGCACCTTAGGTGTCTAAATTCTTAGGCTTCCAAATGGATATGGTAACCATCTTTAGGGTCTCTCTTAGTAGCACATGCTGAGATTTGAGAACAGTGAAAATTGTTTGCCTTGGTAAGCAACTAGTAGTGTTAATATTTGCTAATTTTGAAATTGGCTGTTGTATTTGTTGCATTTTTAACCATGAAGCAATATTTAGAAACCATATGGAATTTATAACTTTATGAATAATTGAATAGTCTTCATTGCTTTTAACTCTTGAATTGCATGTATGTTGTCATTGATATTTATGGTTTTTGTCCCTCATTTTAGGTATTCCATAATTATCAACTCATGGAGTCCAACAATGAGAGCTTTTGACCTAATAAGAGAATCCAGCTATTCTGTTTCTTAATGTGATGACACTATTCATAGACTTTTATTTATAAGCCACTTGCTGCATGACCCTCAAAGTAGACCTGTGGCTTGAAATAAAGAAAATGCAGCAGAATGAATGCTATAGAAACATTTGGTGTATTTTTTAACATCAACCGTTAAGAATGGACCAGCCATGTTTGGAGTTGATTCCTCCTTTGCCATCTCTTCCTGCCTGATTCCCTCTAAGATCTAGGAAGAATTCAGATCCTGTCTATTGGCATCTTTCCTCAAAAACAGTCAAACCCTGATGGGCCAGGATTTGATTCTATGCACTACACACACTGGATTAAGGGGTTATTACTGGTTAAAAATGAGTGACTTTGTGTTTTCTTATAGCAGACTCCCAAAAGTCCTCTTTTCTGCATATTAGGGAGACCATAGCATCTTTACTGAATGCTCACTGAATGTTTCAATGGAAACCTCTACCAAATTCTTAGAGTGGAAATTTAGTACTCTCATAGCTTAGATATTTTTGTGAAAAGTATTTGCCAAAACAGATTCTTCAGACATTTTACATGGTCTCACTAATCACACTGAATTGCTATCTGGATCTTACAAAGAAGGACACTTTTTCCCTTTTTTTCCCATATCTCTCTTTTTTGTATTTTTTACCTTATATGTATAACATAAATGCTTATATATTTTATATGCTGAGGGTAGCCCATTTATAAATTAAGAATACATTTTACATGGTCTCACTAATTACATTGAATTTCTGTCTGGATCTTATAGGGAAGAACACTTTCCTTTTTTTTTCTTTGCACCTCTTTTTTATATTTCTTATTTTGTATGTATTACATACATGCCTATATATTTTATATACTGAGGGTGCCCATTTATAAATTAAGAGCACATTATATTTGGTCAGTTTTAATGGGGCTGGTCTTAAGTGGACCACCATGTGTATAAATATTTGGGGAAAACCAGCTGTATAAATTTGGGACAACGGTTATGCATATTATTTATCAAGAGAAACTTTTTCTTAAAAGAGCCAACATTTGGGAAAGCCGGGATGGCTCAGCAGGTTAAGAGCTCGCTTTGAAGCTCCGAGGACCAAGGATCGAATCCCAGCTCCGGCTCAGGCGGACCCACATGCTAAACTGGGGTGTGCTTCCCGAACACGGTGAGGCCCCCAGTTCAGTTAAAAAAAAAAAAAAAAAAGAGCCAACATTTAAAATTTAAAGTATATGTTCTATGTCAATAAAAGAAATTATACTTTATTATGACTTCAACTATATTTCTTATACCTTACCTTTTTTTATCTAATTGTTTTAGCTGGATATATGCAAAGGAAAAAAAAAACTATGTAATATTATAGTAAATATTGTTTTCAAACACATGTACTAATCCATATAAAGTTATTTTCCTTTGACATAATTTTAAACATATTTGAGATCCTTTTAAGGGGATGTCAGAAAGGTTAAAAAGTTAAGTAGGAAAAAAAAGGAAAACCTTAGAATCTCTTTTTACCCAAATAAGTTATTTGTTGCTGATAAGCAATTAGAATTTCTATTTGGGCTGACAGAGAATTACCTCTGCTTACTGTCATTACAACTGAAAAAAAGGTTTACTATTAGAAATGGCTTCCAATAAAATAAAGAATTTTTCAAATAAAATAATTTTTCAAAATATTTAGTATTACGTGTTATAAAAACTTACCTAATTTAGCTTCTTAATGTCAATTTTAAAAACATCTTAAGATTAATTTCTGTTTCCTACAAATAAGAAAATAGTTCTTTATAATTATTTTCTTCAGTGATAAAAATGGAAAACTATTTATATGTTAATATAAAAAGTTATGTTTTGTTTGGAATTAATGCTAACTAGCATTTGCAGTTCTTATTGTGCTATTTCTAAATTGTTGAATCTACTGGGTTTTATTGATACAGTTACCACTTTAGTGACATAAGTATTATAGAAAGTTACTGTGAAATTACTCCTTTGTGGCAGGGTATTTTTAACCATAATTATGTTCCTACAAAGGTAGGTGGGGTTTATTGTAAATAATTGTGAAAATCACTGTTCAAATAATTTCAAGATTACGTTAATTTTCTGGAAATTGCAGTATTTATAAATGTTTGAAATTGTATACATTAATATTTCATGATAAATATACTTGAAATAAATTGACCCCTTATTCTTACTTGCATTTCTCATTTACAGACTAGAACTAGATCAAAGTTAAATTAAGAAAGATGTTTGAGGAAACATGAAATTCAGCTGTTAGCACTTAATCAGGCACATTCTGAAGAATTAACAGCCAAGGAAGTAATTTAGCTTCTAGAATGAGGAAGCTCCTTAATCATTCTACTAGAAAAGATGACAGTCCCATCTCAGCACCCAGAAAATACCCTGGCAAGGCCACCAGCCATTAGCAATAGGACCTCGCATAACTAACCATGACCTTCTACTGGTTTCATTGGATGCCTCTGTTTTTCTCCACTGGGTTAAGTCAGTGGAGTCAAGTATACCATTGTTTTCTCAACTCAATAGCCAACACTTCAATTTTTTGTTCTCCAACGAATTGGTAAAATAGGTAATGTATCTTTGCTTCTATAATATCTTAGAATATTTTAGTATGCTTCTTTTGAAGTGTAAGGCTCAATTCTTTGGTTTATGAGTGCTTTATATTATGTGGGAATGAAGAATAATAGTTATTCAGGAGAAACCACCAAATGAAAGGTGTCATAGCACAGAAACCAACTTTGACAGTAGGGTAGGTAATATTTACCTCATAGTATCTACGTAATAGTGAGTGGAAGTACAAAAATTATTTTTTACAGCTTTATGAGGCATAATTGATACATAGAAAACTACATATTTAATGTATGCAATTTGATGAGTTTAGACATAAGCATGCACCTCTCATACCATCATGAATCAAGATAATATATATATATCCATTCAACTACAAAAGTTTGCGTCCTTTTGCTTTTGTGTGTGTGTGTGGGTATGTGGTTAAGAATGCTTAACATGAGATCCACCTTTTTTAAATTTTAAATCCACAATATACCGTATTGTTAACTATAGATAGACACTATATTATACCTCAGATCTCTAGGATTTATTCATATTGTATAACTAACTTCATAGCTTGAATAGCTCTCTATTTTCCCTTCTCTCTTCCCCAGCCCCTGTGAACTACTGATCTACTCTCTGTTTCTATGAGTTAGACTATTTTAAATCCCACACACCAGTAGATCATACAGTATTTATCTTTCTGTATCTGGCTTATTTTACTTGTCATAACTTATTTCAGGTCCATCAATCTTGTCACAAATGGTAGAATTTCCTTTTTTAAGGCTGAATAATACTCCATTATGTGTGTATACATGCCACATTTTTTGTATCCATTCATCTGTCAATGGACATTTAGGTTGTCTCCATATGTGGCTATTGTGAATAATGCTGCAATAAACATGGGAGTATAAATTTCTCTTACATCCTGATTGCAATGATTTTGGATATACTCAGAAATGGGATTGGTGGATGGTATTAGTTTTATTTATTTATTTATTTATTTAAATTAAATTTGCCGAGATGAACCAGTTAGTAAAATTATACAGCAGGGGTGTCCAACCTTTTGGTTTCCCTGGACCATATTGGAAGAAGAATTGTCTTGGGCCACATATAAAATACACTAACGATAACTGATGAGTTTTTTTTTTTAAAGGCCACAAAAATCATATAATGTGTTAAGAAAGTTTATGAATTTGTGTTGGGCTGCATTCAAAGCCATCTTGGCCTACATGAGGCCTGTGGGCCATGGGTTGGACAAGCGTGTTATATAGGTTTCAAGTGTACAATTCTATAATACATCATCTATGTTTTGCATTATGTGCTCACTACCCAGAGTCAGAGTCCTTCCATCACCATATATTTGACCATTTTTAATTTTTTGAGGAACCTCCTTGCTGCTTTCCATGTGGCTGCACCAATTTATATTCCCATCAACAGTGTACAAGGGTTCAAAAAATTACTTAGTATTTTAAAAGATTGTTTCAGAGAAGGTGGGGGGGGGGGCAAGCAGTCTCCATAGTTGTACATCATTAGTTGTGACATGGTTTTATTTCATTCAGGTGGATGTGGGGCTGTGTAGGGAGGGAACTGAACCAGGAGCCTCCTGCATGGGAGAGGAGAACATTCACAGCTGAGCCATCCCAGTGGTTAGTAGTTGTGCCTCAATTCAGCATATGGATTTGAACGGGGGGGCCAGGGCTGGGAACCAAACCCTAGACTTCGCAATTGTGAGGCAAGCACTTAACTGCTGAGCCATCCCAGTGTCACCTATTTAACTAATAGTTTGTTTTAACTAATATTTAAATAATGAAGTTTCTTGATCCACTACTCTTGCAACCTAACAACTTTCATAAGGTCACATAATAGGCAATTAGTCAAAAACCAAGTGACTTTTTTAAACCAACTTGATTGCTACATATTTGGTCTATGATAAAATATAGGTTAAGCTAGATACTGTAGACAAAAAGTTCTCAAGTATTTCTTGAGGTTTCCATCATCAGGTTTAGTGAAAGTGACCCATTAAATTAAAGAACTATAAACCTTCTGAGAAGCAGAACATAGATTAAAAACAAGTTGCTCAACTAGATCAGTACTTTTAGGTAACTAGTTCTACTTGACAGCATAAAAGTTAAGAGGCTAATAATTTATTTTTAAAAATAACAAGGCCTTTTAATTTTTCTGTTAAGAATAAAAATTAAGTAGCTTCTTTTTCTTTTTTTTTTTTAAGATTTTATTGTTTTTGACAGAGTTAGAGACAGACGGGGGAGGGCCCAGAGCAGTCTCCATAGTTGCATGTCATCAGTTTTTGACAGGGTTTTCTTCCGTACAGGTGGGCGGGGGCTGCGCAGGGTGGGAATCGGCTAGGACCTCCTGCATGGGAGGCATGCCCCCTTGAGTCAGGGCGAGTCGGGGGCCTCCCGCATGGGAAGCACACCCAGTTTAGCGTATGTGTCCACAGAGGCCGGGGCTGGGATTCAATTCCGCAAATCAAGTGCTTAACGTGCTGAGCCATCCCGGCTTCCTCTTATTCTTCATTACTAAACCCGACATTATTTATCTCATCAGTGGCTTATTGTATGACTAGTTTACAAGTAGATGTTGTAAATGTCGAATTGTTTCAATCGTCATCAAAAATATTTATCGATGGAAACATCATCCAGGATAAGTGAAAAAGCAAAGTGTAGAGGAGTGTGGAAGTGTGTACCCCCCTTTTTAAAAAAAAAAAAAGATTTATATATTGTTTTTGACAGAGAGAGATACAGAGACAGAGAGAAGGGGGAGGGCCCAGAACAGTCTCCATAGTTGCACGTCATTGGTTTTTCCACATAGTTTCATTCCACAGGTGGGAGCGGGGCTGCACAGGGCAGGAACTGGGCCGGGGTCTCACCCTGGTGAGAACTGAATTGGGGACACTCCGCAGTTCAGCATATGGGTCCACACGGGCCGGGGCCGGGATTCGATCCTCGGTCCCCGGGGCTGCAAAGTGAGCGCCTAACCCACTGAGCCATCCCGGCTTCCCCAAGGGAGCTCTTTTTAAAACTCTGTTTTATCCAATTGTTTGGAAGTAATAGTACTGCTCTTAGAAAAATTGGAAAATTAAAAAGATTAGACAGATGAGTAGAAAATCATCCATGGTCCTAAAATAATGCCTGTGGTTATTTTGATTTCCCCCCAAACTTTAAGAAAGTATTTTCAAATATCTTGAATGTTCATGAACTTTAGATAAAATTTTTAACATGCAAAACAGTACAAAAGGGGAAGCCGGGTTGGCTCAGTGGGCTAAGCGCTCACTTTGCACCGCCGGAGACCGAGGATCGAATCCTGGCCCCAGCCCGTGCGGACCCATATGCTGAACTGGGGAGTGCCCCCAGTTCAGTTCTCTCTCTGTCTCTGTATCTGTCTCTCTCTCTCTCTCTCTCTCTCTCTCTCTCTCTCTCTCTGTCAAAAACAAAAAAAAAATGTACCATAATGCCTCTATTAAAAAAACAACAGTACAAGGTGCTAAGTATATGGACATACAGGTGAAGTAGAAGCAGAAAACTTGCATAGGGAGGATAGGCACTAAGTTTAGGATAGTGGCTACATCCGGAAGGTACAAGAGAGAACCAGGAAAAGGGGCTTCACTGAAACCTGAACAGTGGTGCTTCTTAAAAAAAGTAAAAGAGCTAAAGTAAATACAGTGTAATCTTAAGATTTGACTGAATAGTGGGTACACTGTAGTTCTTATTTTTCTGTATGCTTGAAATACTTCATAATAAAAGATAAAGTGGAGGAAGCCAGG
Source organism: Craseonycteris thonglongyai (assembly GCA_004027555.1). NCBI lineage: Eukaryota > Metazoa > Chordata > Mammalia > Chiroptera > Craseonycteridae > Craseonycteris > Craseonycteris thonglongyai. The sequence goes on along the minus strand of PVKE010010356.1, from coordinate 35,326 downwards.
ATGACTCAGCGGGTTAAACCCTGGCTTTGCAGCCCTGGGGACTGAGGATCGAATCGTGGTTCCGGCCTGTGAGGGCCCATATGCTGAACTAGGGTGTGCTTCCCATGCAGGAGGCCCCCAGTTTGGTTCTTGCCCCCTGGTTGCCCCTGGCTTGAGGGGGTGTGCCTCCCATGTGGGAGGCCCCCCAGCACAGCTCCCACCCAGTGCAACCCCCATGCACTTGTGTGGAATGAAACCATGTCAAAAACTAATGATGTACAACTATGGAGACTGCTCTGGGCCCTCCCCTTCTCTCTGTCTCTGTCAGAAACAATAAAATAAATCTTTAAAAAAAAAAAAAGACAAAGTAGATTGCCCTCCTCATCGTATGTTTTTAAGTCCATCACTCAACTATTCATTAGTGTCATTTTGTTTATCCTGATAGCTTTCCCAGTTAAAACGGCTGCAGTCGGGGCTGCCGAGACAGCTCAGCAGTTGAACACTTGCCTTGCAATCATTGCAAAGTCCAAGGTTCCGTTCCCAGACCTGGCCTGTGCAAGTCCCATGCAACTGGGAGCTGCCAGGGTGGCTTGGTGGTTAAGGTTCTCACCTCCCATGTGGGAGGCCCTGGTTTGGTTCCTGCCTCACACGGCCCCACGTCCATCCATGTGGAATGAAACCATGTCACCACTAATGATGTACAACTATGGAGACTGCTCTGGGCCCTCCTCCCTTTTCTCTCTCACCTTCTCTCAATAAAACAAAATTTTTTTAAAGGCTGAAATTGATCTTTTGGCACAATTATTTCAAGTACCTCATAGCAACTATGAATATACTGAAGAAATAATGTGTATTGGAAATTGTATCCTTGCTTATCCACTTAACTTATGCACTGAATTTAGAGGACTCAGAAAAGAAATAGCATTCCCTTCTTTCCTATATGGTACCTTCCACAAATAGTAAAAGTTAAATGCACTGCTGTAAGCTCACCACGTTTATAATTACATATTAAAGTTCATTAAAGCAAGGAACCTCCTTGCTGCTTTCCATGTGGCTGCACCAATTTATATTCCCATCAACAGTGTACAAGGGTTCAAAAAATTACTTAGTATTTTAAAAGATTGTTTCAGAGAAGGTGGGTGATGATCTAAATCAGGGGTCTCCAAAGTTTTCAGCCCGTGGGCCGCATTAACTATCAAACAGCAGTTTGGGGGCCGACTACACACTCGAGGTCCAAATAAAAAAGAATCAAAACATAGATGTTGTTTTTAATTATTTATTTAATATTATTTTATTCAGATAAAAAGGTCTCCAAGGGCCGGATGAGAGGGCCTCGCAGGCCGCATCCGGCCCGTGGGCCGTAGTTTGGAGACCCCTGATCTAAATGATTAACACCCCAGGATGCCAGAATAGCTCAGCAGTTGAGTGCTTGCCTCGCAATCGTGAGGTTTGGTGTTCTGTTCCCACTCCTGGCCTGTGCAAACCCATATGCTGAAGTGCAGCACCGCTGGTAACTGCCAGGATGGCTCAGCGGTGAAGGTCATTGCTTTCCATGTGTGAGGCCCTTGGTTCAGCTCCATATCCAAATGTGTGTCATGAAACCATGTCACATCTAATGATGTGCAACTATGGAGGATGCTGTGCCCACCCCCCTCTATTTCTCTCTTTCTGTCTCTCCTCTCAAAACAATAGAATCTTTTTTTTTTTTTAATGATTAACACCTACTATGGAAGGGAAATATAAGCTCTGAAACGAAACTATTTTCCAGTTTTACCCATACTGTGTTTTGATTTCCCCGTTATGGCTTGGTATCTCACTCACTTCTCTTTGCTCACACTCTATAATGCTAATATTATGTGACTATACCATGGAGTGATACTGAACCATTTCTGATGAAATGTCTCAAACATCTAATCACGGTGTATTTACAAGAGTCCCCATTTTTAAAAATAAAATCAGACATTTAATTTTGGCAAAATAGTGATTTATTGTATATTAACATTTCAAAAATGCACTTTTGTGTCTCATAAATCACCAAAGCACTCAATATAATGGGCTACAAGCATGTTTTGGCTCCAAACTCCAGGCTGCTGTTGCACTGCAGACAATGAATTCCGTCACTGGGGTTATAAGAGCCAGGGCTGCAGATCACACAGCAGTTGGGACATTGTGGATGTTTTAGGTTATTTATTCCGTATCCTGGAAAACAGCGATTGATCCAAGCCATATGGAGAGTACCTTCGATATAGTACATTAAAGGCAATGGGTGTGCACGTTGACCCAGACCTTCTACTTGTCCGTTAAAAAATCTCTCTATGAAAGTTTTAGCCTTTGATAGCCTTTTGGAAGAGTCACAAGTAGGTTGTACACATGGCTTGTGTCCGTTTCTGGTGTGCGGTGAAACTGCAAATGTAAAGAACATTTCATTTTGAACACCAGCTTTTTGCATTTTAACACGATGGCATTCAGACTTCTGTAAGGAAACTTTACATGACAGCTCAAACAGCAAGTCGTTTAAAAGCTGAAGAAGTTTCTTCTCAAAAGAAATATTATAGACACTATTGCAGGGAGCTGCATGGTACCGAACTGTGAACTGGTAATAGATCTGAGGCTCACGGTAAGCATAGAGAACATATTTTAGTTGAAGATTTCTGACAACATCGTCCACAGTAAGTTTATACTCAAGGAAACATGTGTAAACACCAGCCATACTCTCCTCGAAGCTCTGGAATACAAGGCTTCCCGTGGATGTTAATTGGGCTGTGCTGTTTTCTGAAGTGATTTTTCCTCCTGGCCCGTACCATTGGAAGGATGGATCGATCAGTTCTGAGTTTCGCAAGTTTTGGGTGACACACAACACGTGCGGACTCTTTTCATGGAGCAGGGCGTAAACTTTCCGTGGAAAATCTGGGGATCCCACTATTTTCAGCGCATCTTGGGTCAGGCGGAAACCTCGGAAGGGTAACTGATTCGCAGAGCCACCTGAAGGGGGCGCCCACACCACGTACACGGAGAGCAGGGAGAAGAGCACGACCCAGGGCAGCCGGGAGCCCCCGGCCCGGGCCCGCCGCACCCGGCGGGCAGTGGGGACCCTCATCCTCATGGCGCCGCCGCCGGCCGAATGTAGGTAGAGAGTCGTTAGGCGACGCGCGCCTGCGCGCCTGCGCGCCCGGGCACCCACCGGAAGTTGCCCTCCTCTCTCTTTTCGAAGTCTATCTCTTGTGGTCTTATCTGCTTAATGGCCACGCGGAATAGGACCTACTGGCTAAGTTGAAAGCTGGTGTCTTGTTAGAAGAAATTCAACCCTAGGTGGCTCTGCTTCCCACACTCGGGCTTTCTGTCTTCCCAGGCACCCTTCCCGTCTGTGTACTGCAGAGGTTGCTAGGGTACCGATGGTCATAATTAAAGCATTGTAGTAACCATGGAGCTGTCCAAGATTTTTTCACGCTAGGATCATCAAGACCAAAGGCTTAAGTGAAGCCATCAATCCATTTACACTTTACTGTAGCTCACGAAAAAAATGTATAATTCTCTACATACTTTCTAACAGAACAATTCGTTCGAAAGTGGAATATCTCTGCTAATTGCACATTATATAGTCTCCTAAATGTACTCAACCATAAAGATCTTCACTGCAGCCTATTTTTAAACACCTCTGTTTTGACTCGTGGGGTGGCATAAAAGCATCGACTTATTCCAAGGCAAAACTGTGCCCATATTAGTTTCCCAAGGCCAACCAAATTATTTTCATTCTTCCTTATTTTACTCTTTTTGCCTTTCATCTATTTGGTTCTAGCAAATTCTAAAGAAAAACTTTTTCAATAGCAACCCACAAACGTGATCAAATCCTGACAAAACTAAGTTAATTATACTTCATGTTGACACCCTTATTATTGTCTCAGTACCAAGCACGTGTTTAACTCTATAAACATTGTCATGGGGAAGCCGGGATGGCTCAGTGGGTTAAGCGCTCACTTTGCAGCGCTGGGGACTCAGGATCAAATCCCGGCCCTGGCCCGTGCGGAACCATATGCTGAACTGGGGACAGTTCAGTTCTCTCTCTGTCTCTGTATCTCTCTCTCTCTCTCTCTCTGTCAAAAAACAATAAAAAACAAACAAAAAAAAAAACATTATCATTAGCTTTCTACATGTTGATCTTTACAAAGTTATTAAGAGAGTATTCTTTATTACTACAGTCCATCATTTTGATTATATGTGCTAAGCACAATAAGCACTGTAGCCTCCAAATATAATAAAAACCTAACTTACTTGAAAAATGCCGATTGATCTAATTTATAGAATATTTTGTAGTAAAAACATTTTCCACATACAGTTGTATGAGACAAAGGGTATAATACTTTGAAAAAATCAATCACAATGGATTCATATCAACGTTAATAAGCTACAAATAGGGTTAAATTCCTTTCATCATAAAACAGTTATTGAGACAACAATTTTAACACTTTAATTCCTTAGGTATCTTTTGGGTACAGTGTATTATAAGTGCAATTCTTTTCATATAAAGTGAGACTTTTTTTTTTTGAGAGACATTTTTTAAAGATTTATTTTATTGTTTTTAACAGAGACAGAGAGAGAGAGAGAGACAGAGAGAAGGGGGAGGGCCCAGAGCAGTCTCCATAGTTGTATGTCATCCGCTTTCAACATGAGTTCAGTCCACACAGGTAGGCGGGGCCCACGTGGGGCGGGAACCGGGCCAGGGGCCTCTTGCATGAGAAGCACATCCCAGTACGGCATATAGATCTGCACCGGCCAGGGCCAGGATTCGATCCTCGGTCCCCAGGGCTGCAAAATGAGCGCTTTACACACTGAGCTTCCCCTGCTTCCCCAAAGTAAGACATTTTGAAAAAGAAATTTCTTTGAATGTATTATTAAAAAATCATAAACTACTTTGGAGTTGAGTCATCCAAATTAATTTTCATCTAAGAGAAGTAATGCTCTTTTGCTTTACATTGTACTATTAATGAGAAATTTAATTATAGATGTACAGATGCTAAAAATACATAAGCAGGAAGGCATAGTGAAACATTGTCTTGCTCCCAAAATGCTTTGGAGCTCTGCTGTAGAAGGACATTAAAAAGGTTTTTGTCTAAAATATGTGAGTAGCGTGTTAACTTGAAATAAAGCAAGTGACTTTAGAGTTATACTAGTCCTTTCTCTGTCTTCAGGTTTCTAGGTTAAGGAATAATGAGTTTTGTTTCAAAAATCCTTTTAGTAGAGCTAATTTTAGTCCCCCTGGGGAAGGGATTGGAGAAAGGGAGGCAGAGTTTTTCTTACATGCTATACTGATCAATTGGCTTTAGTATATTCAAATGAACTTGGCCATACTAACCATGTATGCTTAAAGTTTTTCTGAAATCAAAAGGAAAATGGATTAAAATCCAATTCTGCTGTCCAATATTTGGTTATAAAGTAAAATATACTTAGATTATTAGGCTTGAATATCTTCTTCATATAATGAATAACAAAAAAATTAAGTTTAATGATGCTTTTCGCATCAAAATTTCAGCTTAGGGTAGTTGCAGTTTTTGAGAAATAATGAGCTGGGTATATCAGTTATCTGTCATTGCATAAGAGACTACCTCAGGGAAGCCGAGATGGCTCAGCAGGTTAAGCGCTTACTTTGAACCCCGGGGATGGAGGATCAAGTCCCGGCCCTGGCCCGTGTGGACCCATGTGCTGAACTGAGATGTGCTTCCCATGCGGGAGGCCCCCAGTTCGGTTCTTGGCCCCCAGTTCGGACCCTGGCTTGAGGGGCCATGCCTCCCATGAGGGAGGCCCCCAGCCTAGTTCTTGCCCTGCACAGCCCCACCCACCTGTGTGGAACAAAACCATGTTGAAAACTGATGACATACAACTATGGAGACTGTTCTGGGCCCTCCCCCTTCTCTCTGTCTCTCTCTCTCTCTCTCTCTCTGACTCTCAAAAATAAAATAAAATAAAATCTTTTTAAAAAAAGAAAGAGACTACCTCAAATCTTTGTGGCTTAAAACAATCATTTCATTGGTCCCAGTTCTGTGGACCATTGATTTGGCCTGGGCTTAGTAGGGGCAGTTCTGTTGGCCTTGTTTGGATACTCACGGGCCTACATTCAGTTGACAAGCTGGCTGGGGGCTGACTGGCCCCCAGTCAACCTCACTAACACATCTGCAGTTAGCTGAGGTTGTCAGCCAGACTACCTAAGTTCTTCTCCATGTTGCCTATCCAGCTGGGTAGCTCAGTGTTTCCCATGGTGGCTGGGTTCCAAGAGGGCCAGAGTGGAAATTAGAAGGTCTATTGAGACCTTGGCTTAAGACTCCAGCTCTTGATAGGATAATCTACGGCCATATTATTTACCATATTAGGTTATTTTGATCAACCTTCTCATTGAAAATGTCAAAATAATTCCTTAATAGTATTGAAGAGCTGAAAAGACAATATAGCAAACTCCCAGGCCAATATTTAAGTTGGGGATTGATCACCTGTATAAGGTATCAGAACACCAAAGATGAACAGGCTTCCCACTTGGGATCCAGAAATCCAGGCCCAGGACACATTCAAAACAAAGGGAGTCTTATAGGCAATTCTGCAGCATTACAGAAGGACCCAAAACAGATTAAACCTCCAGCATAAGGAACGGATCTACTCCCTCACTCCCTATCCCAGGAGACTACAGAAAAGGCTGCCTCAGCTCTAAGCAGAGCTAAAGAAGAAGGAAGAGAAGGTAAAGGTCTAGGGCTCTCTGTCTGAGTTTGACACTGTAATAAGTTGTGTGGCCTTTGTCTAGTTGTTTAACTTGTTTGCATCATTCCCTCATCTAGACAATAAATATACAGTAGACTGTCTGTTCACCAGAACTCAAGCAACTGCCACTCTCAAACAACCGGCAGTTTTGCCAGTAGCTTGAGAGTGCCGGTTGCTTGAGTTCCGGTTAATGGAGCATCTACTCACATTTATCCGGCAGCTACCAATCCCCATCTGTGCCAGTTAACTGAGAGCCTACTGTAATAACAACCCCCACCTGTTAGAGTTATGAGGGTTAAATAAAACGATACACATAAACTGCTTCAAACAGGGTGTCATCAGCAACTGCTCAGACAATGTTAACTATTATCATTTAATAGGTCGGAAAAATGGTCATGATAAGATCAGGCATTACAAAAGGAAGAGGGTCTACTGGAATTTTTCTCCTTTCTTCTGGACCCTCCTGTGTCCCAGTGAAAATGTCAAATGCCCACAGAAGCCAGGCATGAAATGTCCAGAGAGAAAGTAACAAAGACAAGGTGAGACAGAATTCGGTAGAAACAGAGGTCACATACCCTGTGTGGCCACAGGGAACAGGGGAACACAAGGCCCTGTTAACAATGTCTTTTTTTTTAATGATATTTCAACTAGTATAATCCTATACATATAAAGTGGACATTTGGGAAATAAGAAGAGACCACATTAAATTCAGAATCTCTTGGGAAGCAGGTTACCAAAGCTTGAAAAATAGTCAATGTCCTTCAAAAGGAGGAGCTAGAATTTGAGCTTAGATCTCTTACCTCAGGGGAAAATATCCATGGGAGTTAAGATAAAGTTATTGACCCTCTGGTGTCTAAAGTGTTGCTCACGTGAGGTGATACGTAGGCAATCATAATGCTTATTGAATTATTATTATATATACAACTTAACTGCTCTACATACTTTATCATACATTATCACATTTAATTCTCATGAATACCCTTTAGATTAGTTCATGCTCTTCCCACTCTGGCATGATGATTTATTGAGCTATTATAATGTGTTTTGTTCCTGCTGTATGGTTTTGTTTGTTTGTTTTTGTTTTCCTTTGAATGCTTGGATGGTTTTATGCTTGGGAGAGGGAGAAAGAGAGAAATGGAGCAGTGGGTGAGGAAAGAAAGGGGATGGAGCCCTCAGCTTCCACCAGAGGGGACACTCAGTTTCCTCTCCCTGCAGACTCAGGTGGGAAACTTCAGAAGCCTCTCAGGTGGGCAGGAAGGGGGAAGAACTGGTGGTGGAGTGGTGTTCAAGGAGGCTGATCCTTGGACTAGGTACAGGGGTGGTGAACCTTTTGGCGATTGAGTGCCAAAGTTTATGAAATAAGAGTATACTCACTCGACTCGCATGCCAACCCATCGAGTGAGATAGAGGTATCGATTATTTTTATGCCTATAAGAGCATAAATAGTATTTTTTAAATGGTATTCACAGCTCCGCGTGCCGAAATAACTGCTCCGCGTGCCACTTTGGGCACGCGTGCCATAGGTTCGCCACCCCCGGACTAGAATATTCCCCAGGAACAGCCAAGCATCCCTACAGGCTGCTCAGAGCAGTTGAGTGATTTCCCCAAGGTCAAAAATCAAGGGACTTACAGAACTGAGACTCAAGCCCAGCTGTGTCAGACTCCAAGGCCAATGCTCTTAGCCAGACTTCTTAGCATCATTGACTGTTTTGGTCGTGATTAACTGTCGTTCTGCCATATGCGCTGCGGAGGCCAAACGCTGGGTAATGTACACTTTGAGAAATGTTATCAAGAAATGGTTGGGGGCTAGTAGATGGTGATGTGTTTCAGCCACCCAACCGGAAATCCTACTGGGTTAGCTTTGAGTCCACATTCTAGTCTGTGTCTCCAGCTTAGGTCCTAGAAATGTGGCCTGCTTGCACCCAGTAAAATTGCCATGAGGAATATTTGCAGGTATATTTACTTGCAAGCCTTTCCGTGCTACTTTAGTAACCTCTGCCATTAATATTTATTATTAATCCATAAAGCATACGTCATTGGACCTAAGTAGGTGTCCCTGAATTAGCAAATTCCTATCCCATCAACCACAGAAGATTTATCTGTTTCAGGAGTCATTTCTTTTTCCATCACTGACTCTCTGGGGGGATTTCAAAGCTTCTTTTCATGGCCATTGCTTCTCAGATAACTGGCAAAATAGGCTGAACAGTCTTTGAAAATGTTAGGTGTTTGATAAATGCCTAGAACTTTCATTTAAAGTTAAGGACAGAAGGTGATCCTTCCTCTGTGAATAATAATGCCAGAAAAAGAAGGAATGTCTTTGTATGCTTGGGATAAAAAGGGCACAGTGAGCAATGCACTTAGTGATAACTTAGTTCAGTGAACAAATTTCTCACCCACCTTTTCTGACAACTGGCAGGTGTAGAAATAATAGAAAAACTAAAGTATCTCTATAAATTTCATAAATAAAATGGATAAAAGAAAAAGCACCTCAGATAAACAACCACCACTTAGGAAAAAATTAGAAATAAAAAGTCAAAGAAATAGCCCACGATGTCTTAAAACTTCTTAAAAAGCACATTTTTAAATACAGAGGAAAGAGAGTGAGAAAGCAAGAGGAGAGAGAGAATACTGAATTCATTAAAAAACAAACCAAGCATATGGGAGGTGAACACATAATGCAATACATAGACGATGTAATGTAGAATTGTACACCTGGAACCTATGTAAGTTTTATCAACCAATGTTGCCCCAATAAATGTTACAATTTAAAAAGTAAAATAAAATAAAAACAAGCAAACCAAACAACCTAGGAACTCAGTGTAGCCAGGGAATTGAAAAGCCATTATTGAAAAGCCCATATTAGCTAACCCTGTGGATCAAGGACAACGAGACACATGGAGCTGATCCCAATTCAGCTTAGTTCAACAGACTCCCCAGCTGCTCCCAGACATGTGAGCAAAACCAATGTTTATTGTTGTATGGCATAGAAATTTTGTTGTCATTACATACCAATAGCTGACGGATAACAATTACTATGTCTGTTAGAAAGAAAGGGCTTGTTTTAAACAGAAAGTATACATAAGTAAATGCATAGTGATCCATGAACTACTTTGAGTCAAATACAGGATATTGGAGACCAGAAAATAATTCAAAGTTTCCTAATTAGAAGCACAAAAACCACAAGAAGCGCTTCTGCAATGGCTGGAGAGTCAGCTAGGGAGTCAATGCATCAAAGCCATGGTGTTCCAGGAGGAGAGCTAAGGCATGAGAGAAGCATCAATTAACTCTACCCTCTGGTCTTGACTATGGAGGACATATAATATGTCACCACAGTAGACACTGAGTCAAGAACAGTAGGTCAAACAGTGGTACTGCCTAGATAATAATGTATTGGAGCTACATAAATGTAAATAAACCCCCGAGATCATAAGACATCCTCCCACAAGTGTTGAAGTCACTCATGTTATAACAATAAAGCCATGTGGGGCAGATGGTTTCACTCATTGTCCCCACTTTGGTCACAGCTCACTGCATCCATGCCCCTGAGTGACGCTCTTGTGCAATGATTCTGGGCCAGGTGATGTGACTTGCTTTCTCCAATGTAGACTGACCAGACGTACTGTTTGAAATGGGCCAGAAAATGGTACTGTCCCATTTCAAACAGTACGTCTGATCAGCCTACTGACACCTAGAATTTAGCTCAGTGAGTCTAGGTTGATTAGACGCATTGTTTGAACTGGGACAGTACTGTTGTTTTCTGTCCTGTTTGAAACAGCACATCTGGTCAGCCTACCAATGAGACAACAAAAGTTTGAAGTGATAGCACTTTGGGAATAGCTTCTCATTCTTTGGAGCCCTGAGACCACCGTATATGGTGGCCAGCCTTGCCCACTGAAGATGAGCTGATCCCGTGGAACAATTAGTTAGTTATCTCAGATGAGACCTCTTAGCAGAACGACTGCATTTACATGCGTGAGCCCAGAGGCTAGTGACAGAGAGACCAGCCATACAGCAATCAATGATTGTTGTTTTAAGCCATGACATTTTCAGGGCAGCTGATGACACAGTAACAGCTAACTGATATACCATGTGAACAACCTCATGGGTTGCCTTTTCCATTCTTTTTTTTTTTTTTCTTCCCAAAGATTTATTTTATTATTTGAGAGGTGAGATAGAGAGAGAGACAGAGAGAGAGAAGGGGGGAGGGTCCAGAGCAGTCTCCAAAGTTGTACATCATTAGTTGTGACATGGTTTCATTTCACACCGGTGGATGTGGGGCCACGCAGAGTGGGACCAAACTGGGGCTCCCACAAGGGAGGCGAGAACCTTCCCAGCCATCCGGGTGGTTACCAGTTACAAGCAGTTCAGCATATGGGTTCACATGGGCCTGGGCTGAGACTTGATTCCCAGATCGCGTGGTTGCAAGGCTATTCCAGCATCCCCGCCTCTGCAATTCTCGTCCACAAGAAAGTGAATCTTGTGTCCATCTCGAACATGCTGGTAACACGATAGTGTGATTCGTAATAAGATGTACTGCGGCCCTCGTCCCTTTCCCAGCACAGAGTTCCTGAAACCCTTGGAATTTCCTGTGTCGAGGGCCCTAAAGGTGTCTTTTGTTATGTTAATGAACTACTTTGGGAAAGTCCTGAGGTCACCTGGGATGGGAGCTGGTTGCCAGGGACATCAAACACGTGACGGAAGGGTTGATCCTTTCCGTTCCATCCCCTCATCTTGGGGGCTGGAAGGGGGCTGGGGGTTGAGTCAATCACCAGTGGCTAATGACTTAATCATTCCTGCCTGTGCAATGAAGCCTCCTGGAAAACCCAAAGGCGGGCGTTTGGAGAGCTTCCGAGTTGGCGAGCTGGTGGGGATGAGGGAGCGTGGGGCTCCCAGGGCATGGCGGCTCTGTGTCCTCTCCCAGGCCTTGGCCAACGAGTCGATTCCATCTGGCTGTTCCCAAGGTACATCTCTTCAGAACACAGCGCTGACCTCGTAAGTACAATGTCTCTCTGAGTTCTGTGGCCACTCTAGCTAATGAATTAACGTGCTGAAGAAGGGGTGTTGGGAGGCTCGGAGCTAGACTTGGGGTGGGGGTGGGGATGGGGGGTCCGAATCCCGGTAGATTCTGGACTTGCGATGGGCGTCTGAAGTGGGGTTAAGGGGGCAGTCTTGTGGGCCTGAACCCCTAACGGTGCCGGGGGTGGCAAACCTTTTGGCGATAGAGTGCCAAAGTTTATGAAATAAGAGTATACTCGCTCGACTCGCGTGCCAACCCATCGAGTGAGATAGAGGTGTCGATTATTTTTATGTCTATGAGAGGCATAGGATGTTTTGATAACAAACACCAATAATTCCGCGTGCCACTTTGGGCACGAGGGCCATAGGTTCGCCACCCCCGCCGGTAGGATCTGACACTAGCTCTAGGTGGGTTGTGTCTGAATTGAGTGCACTGTGCCCACGTGTCCAAGAGAATTGCTTGGTGGTGGGGCTAAAACCCACACATTGGCAATGGGTGCCGAGTCCTAGGTAGAAAGCTTCCTAAAGGTATTATTGAACCATGTGGGGACCTAGGAGTCAGGTTTCGATACCTTCCTCTGTCTGCATATACCTATCAGCGAAGGCTGTTGTTTTACGTGCTATACATCTGAAACCCATCTTCTCTGCATTTACGCGGCCGCCACCGTAGTCCAGGCTCCCACCTGAGTAACCCGAGAATCCTCCCCATCTCCCCTCATCCACCCTGGCCCCACTCGGATGTTTCCCCGTGTAACAACAGTCAGAGCAGTCATTTTAAAAACAGAACTGACCGTGCCCCCACTCCCACGTGAAACTCTTCATTTCCACTCCCTACAGGCCTTCACAGCACGAGCCGCCCCATCCCCCACCGCCCACCGCCCATCCCCCACCGCCAGCCCAGTTTCCACAACTCCCGTGGGTCTCCGCCCCAGGCCTCCCTGCAGTTCCGCTAATGGGAAGTACTTCTGCCCCAGCCCATGGATTCTACTCCTCTAGCCCTGCCACTGAGTCCCCCCAACCTCGTCTCACCTCAGGCGTCACTTTGGGAAGCCTTTGGTGGCACCCTAGCGCAGCTTCTATTCTTTTCCTTTATTGTCCTCATCTCTTAGTTCGTTGGGTCAATGAATAGACTCGCGTTCGTGTGACTTTTCAGGTTAATGCCTGTATTCCCAGCTATCAGCTCCAGAAATACAGAGCCAAGCTTTGCGCCCGCTGGGAAATCTAACGTCTATAGCATCGTGCCTGGCATATAACTGGTGTCACACATTTGCTGATTGAGTGAATGCATGAGATGTGTACAGTTATAATTGCACTTGGCGTTATAAAATACACCAATAGAGATTTGCTGCACGAATAAGGAATGAATGAGTAAGTCTGGGATGGGGTGCGGTGGGGGGTGGATAGCAGATGAATAAACCCTCTCTTACATGGTCTTGCGTTCCTTGCACTTAATAAGCTAAATAACTATTTTTGGAATAGAGGAGTAATCTAATTAGGGGATTCTCCAAATATGAACGTGGACAAAGAAAGAACAAGGATTTGTTTTCTTTATACTTGAAGTCAGTTAAGTGGTCCCTTTGAGTAGACATGAAACTAATTTGTAAACAAAAAATTTAAATGAATGCTTCTTTGGATGCCCATCTATAAACAATGGTGCGCTTCTGTGGGGTAACACCTTGTGATCATAATTACTTAACATTTCTATAGTCTATATGGGATGAATTCTCTTGGTTTGTAGAACGCTCAATTTTACTAGTAGGAAAATAAGCATAAATTGAAGTTAACTTTCTTAAACATAGAAAACAAAACAAAACATGTATCATCCTGTAGTCTGATTCTCCTCATTAACCTTTAAAGCCTCATCATCTTTCAAATGCACACAACTGTAAATAAGTGTTTATCCTCCGGGGCCACAGACAACACAGTAAAACCCTCTGCGGTGTATGGCTACGTAATGGTGCCTAATGTGTCCATATTTTCCTGTATCCCCATGAGCTCAGACTCAGGGTTAGGCTACGTGATTTGCTTTGCTCACAGAATCATGAGCAATTGTTTCTTTAAGCTTCTGTGTGCAGACCCCTCCCCTTTTTTTTTAAAGATTTATTGTTTGAGAGAAGGAAAGAGAGAGAGAGAAGGGGGAAAGCCCAGAGCGGTCTCCATAGTTGTACCTCATTAGCTGGGACATGGTTTTGTTCCACACAGGTGGATGTGGGGTTGTGCAGGGCAGGAACTGAACTTGGGGGCCTCCTGCATGGGAGAGAACATTGGCCTCAGTGCTCAGCAGTTGAGCATATGGGTTCGCAAGAGCCGTGGGCGGAACTCGAACCCCAGACCTCACAGTGGCAAGGCAAGCACTCAATCTGCTGAGCTATCCCGGTATCCCCATTATTTCTTGTCTTATTGATAATGGCCATTCGAACAGTGTGAGGCAGCATCTCGTTGTGGTTTTAATTTGCATTTCCCTTATAACTAGTGATGTTGAACATCTTTTCATATGTCTGTTGGTCATCTGTGTGTCTGCTTTGGGAAGGGTGTCTCTTTGGGTCTTCTGTTCCTTTTTTCTTTTTTTTTTTTAAGATTTATTTTTATTGTGTTTGATAAAGAGAGACAGAGAGAAGGGGGAGGGCCCAAAGCAGTCTCCATAGTTGCACGTCATTGGTTTTCCACCTAGTTTCGTTTCACGGGTGGGTGCGGGGCTGAGCAGGGCAGGAACTGGGCCTGGAGCCTCCTTCATGAAGCTCACCCCAGTGAGAACCGAACTGGGGGCACATCCCAGTTCAGCAGATGGGTCCGCACGGGCCAGGATTCGATTTTCAGACCCCAGGGCTGTAAGACGAGCTCTCAAGCCGCTGAGCCATTCCGGCATTCCCTTCAGCTCATTTTTTAATTAGGATTTTTTGTTGTTGAGTTATGAATTCTTTATGTACTTTGGATATGATCCTCTTATGGAAGGCATCAGTTGCAAATAATTTCTCCCATGCAGTTGGTTGCTTGTTTGTTTTGTCTGTGGTTTCTTTTGCTGTGCAGAAGCTTTTGTTTGATGTAGTCCCATTCGTTTATTCTGATGGAACCCCACAGATCACATAGTTGGCTTTTTCTTTTTTTATTTGTTGCTGTTCTCTAACTGGGCGTTTCAGAATTTCTATACTCTCACTCACTTGTTCTGTCTTCCATTTGCTCTTCTCTCCTGCAGATGTTCTCTGTTGCATTTTTAAAAATTGTACTCATTTATTTCTTTAGCTTCTGAATTTTTGCTTGCTTGTTTTTAATGATTTCTGTCTGAAAACTATCACATTGTGAACACATATTTGTGTGTGTGTGTGATTAATTGAATTGTTTGCATTTTCCTGTAGCTCCTTGAGCTTCTTTAAAACAACTCTTTTGGATTCTTTATTGGCTAGATATAAAAAGCTTGTGCCTTTCCGGTTATTGAAGAATTATCGTTTGGGGCAGTGACACGGTTCCTTGATTTTTTCATGTGCCTTATATAGTTTTGCATCGCTGCTTTTGCATTTGAAGCAGCGGACCCAAATCTTTGCTGGCTGCCTTCAGGTGGTGTTCTCAGTTCCTTTTCTGGGGTTTTCTCCGCTATTGTATGGGGACACCAACTCCACTCTTCCTGCTCCCTCTTGTGGCAGAATTCTTCATCTTTGTCTTCTCGGGTTCTTACAATTGACCAGGCTGCCTGCTGGAAACGTCTAGTTTTCCAGAAGATGGCGCTACAGCTCAAGTTTATAGTTTCTCACTAAGGCACAGACCCGGGCTTGGTTTCTGAGTACCGAGCTCGCTCAAGCTGCTGCCAAGGAGCCAGCGGCCAGCAGGGGAAGGCGTGTGTTTAGCACTCGAGGCACTCCCAGTCATGGAGTTCTTCGTGTCTGTATCCTGACTGCTGGTCCAATTGCATCCCCAGCGGGCATAGTAGCTGGGCACTCACTGCTCTCCTTTTTCATGAACTTACTGCCTGATAGTAAGCTCTGCGGTGTTGCCTTGGGGGGAGAGGAGAGGCACTGTTGAAGTTCTTACAATGGTCCCTGTCTCCAAATTTGTATGTACGGTATATTTTTGCTCCAGCGGCACGCTGGACTCTCCCCTTGGAAAGGCTGGGCTTCTACAATTTCTCTCTCCCAGGGGTACTTGTCCAGGTCAGTACTCTCCAGGTTTTTTCTCAGCTGCAATGGGAGGGGGTAGGGTAGGTTCTTCAGCCTGTACTGAGGTCTGTATGCCTAATACCAGGTGCACAGGTGGGCAAGACTCCTGCCAGGTGCCTTGGTGTATGAGTGCTGGATCCTACAACTCCCACAGAGGCGCTTCTTTGTTCATGGGTAGATGTCTAATTCTTTATTATAAGGGGGGAAGGGGGGCGGCAGAAAGGAGGTACATCGTATGTCATAGTGTTCTTATAATTTAAGAAAAATGAGTTTTAATGGGAAAATATAATGTATCTGTCTTCACAGTTTTGAGATATAAGTGCCTAGATTAGGCTGAGGTTTAGAGAAGTATAGGCTCTGGGGTCTGACAGACAAGGTTGAAGATCAACTATACTATTATTTAGTTCTGTGACATTGGACATTATACTTAACTAACCAAGCTGCACTTTCTTTAACTATAACGTACTTAGCCTAATGCCTAAAGCAGCAAATGCCCAATACATTTGGCTATTGTATTAATTAGGGCATTAATAAAGGAAGCTATAGGATGGGGGTGCCCAACCTTTGGACTTCCCTGGGCCACAATGGAAGAACAAGAATTGTCTTGGGCCACCCATAAAATACACTAGCACTAATGATAGCGGGTGAGCTAAAAAGATAATAAATTGCAAAAGGTCCCATAATTTTCTTTTTTTTTGAGATTTATTTTATTGATTTTTGACAGAGAGAAACAGAGACAGAGAGAGACAGAGAGAAGGGGGAGGGCCCAGAGCGTCTCCATAGTTGACATTAGTTTTCCATATGTTTCACTCCACAGGTGGGCACAGGGCTGCGCAGGGCAGGAACTGGGCCGGGAGCCTCCCGCATAGGTCCCGGCAAGAACTGAACTGGGGGCACACCCCAGCTCAGCATGTGGGTCCGCATGGGCCAGGATTCTATCCTTGGTCCCCGGGGCTTCAAAGCGAGTGCTTAACCTGCTGAGCCATCCCAGCTTTCCCTCCATAATATTTTAAGAAAGTTTATGAATATGTGTTGGGCTGCATTTAAAGCTGTCTTGAGCCAAATGTGGCCCATGGAGCACAGATTGGACAAGTTTGCTTAGGCTATGAAATTGAGAAGAAGCCCCTTCATAGTCTGTAAGAATATGTGTGAAGATACTAAAACAGGAGAAAGTGTCTACATCTCAACATGACCTCTTTCTTTTGGCTTGAGATGATAGTGTTTGCCTCAATAATGCCCAGGCCTGAACCTATGAGTATGATAGAAGCTCCCTCTACTTTCTTAGTAAGGAGACACTTGGATTCAACAGGGTATTGATTTGGTAGGAAAGTTGTTGGTTGTAAGCAAAGGAAACTAGCTTCAGACAAAGGAACCAAATGCATTTACTGGGTAGTCCTTTAAGGTAGCTCAGCCTTAGAGTTACATTATAGCCAAGAACTAGATCATCACCAGGTCCTTGTCACTCTTTCGTCTGTCTGCAGGCAAAGGCCATTATTTTCTGTCACTGTAGAGTTGCATCTCTTCAGGGTGCCAATTATAACTAGCACAACTGCCCAAGTTTTATGTTACATTTGATGGCCAGTGGGGGGCACTGTCTTACCCTTTTTCCCTGCTGTAGTGATGGTAGAACTAAAGTGTCTTGGTGGCAACACCCTGAGATGACCACTCTGATCAGAAGCCATACATTTTTGTTGTCTTCAGCCACTGCGATTTGGGAGTTATCACGGCATAACCTAATCTATTCTGGCTAATAGAATATTCTTGATGTTCAGGGCATTCAATAGATTTTCCTCCTTATTCTTCTGTAACAGAATACATGGACCATTTTGGGTAAGAGCACTTATGTATACTGAAAATTAATTGGTGTCCTCTACCAAAGCTTGCTTTCTTAATTATTTTAATGTTATGAATAGCAAATCTATAAGTAGAGTTAGCTCAAAACTGCTAAAAATGATCTTTCCTAGGACAATTAGTTTGCTTGTTGGTTACAGAATATTACTTTTAGGGCATATTCTTGCCTTACTAGTATAAAACAGTATTTGAAAGCTGCATGCAAACAAAAAATCACTGTCAAGTTTTTTTTTAAGATGTATTTTGTTTGAGAGGAAAGAGACAGACAGAGAGAAGGGGGGAAGACTCAGAGCAGTCTCCATCGTTGTACATCATTAGATATGACATGGTTTCATTCCATACAGGTGGCTGTGGGGCCACTCGGGGCGGGAACTGAACTGGGGGCAGTTCAGCATATGGGTTTGTGTGGGCCAGGGCTGGGATTAGATCCCCGGACCTTCCAGATGCAAGGCAAGCACTCAAATCTGTTGAGTTATTCTGGCATCCCTCAAAAGTTTGATTCACTTTATACAATCAAGATTTGAATAACTTTATTAGTAGGTGTTGCTTTAAGTAGATTATAAATAGCAAATTTGGGTATATATCTCAGTAGTTTGGGTTTACCTAATATCACTCCTGTAGCAAAAAATGATTGGATGGAAGTGACCAGGTTTAGAAGCACTTCCTGATCATGCATTTGACTGCTAGGTTCAAAGTAATACTCCAGTATATCTCTAGTCTAGCAACTTGCTTCTCTTTATCTCATTTCTTTTCTTGGAAATATAATGGAAAGTCAAAATAAAGGACAGAAAATGGGATTATAAGCAAAAATTATTAGAATAGCAAATCTGAGCTCTCACATACTTGGTCATGAACTGTGATCATAGAAAAGAGAACAAGAAAATAAAATGTTTTATTATCAAAAATGTACCGTGGGGAAGCCGGGATGGCTCAGTGGGTTAGGCGCTCACTTTGCATCACCGGGGACCGAGGATCGAATCCCGGCCCCGGCCCGTGCGGAACCATGTGCTGAACTGGGAGCTCCCCCAGCTCAGTTCTCTCTCTGTCTCTGTCTCTGTCTCTGTCTCTCTCTCTCTGTCAAAAATAAAAATAAATGGATAAAAATATATTTTTTTAAAAAATGTACCAAGAAGTCATCTTTATTTATTTATTTTAGTAAATTATTCTTGAATTAATTATCATGTGCTAAAAAAATCTATTTATTATTAAAAGCATAATACACTATAAAGTTTATTTAATAATGGGCTAAAGAGATTTAGCATAAAATAGTATTTAAATTACTCTCAATTATTATGTGAAAAATATGTATCTGTATTTGCTACTTTTGAATATAGTCTAAAATTAGTGATTCTGATTCCATTCAATAGATTTGTTCCAACAGGCAATTTGGCTTCAAAGGGCATTTTCATGATTATTATTTGCATACATTATGCTATCAGTAAATTAAACTTTGGCCTCTTTGTTGATACACTGGTTAGAGTTTACTTATGGGAAACTTGTTTCATATCATCTCGGCTTTATTGCTTCCAGACTGGTGTTCTATTTTTGTGTATCCTTTGGTTTATAAATGATATCATTTCTTTAGCACCTGCCTAAACTCATGTAAATATTTTGTAATTAGCTTACAACTGTCTTTGGTTAAATCAATACATTTCTTTCTTCAGCTCATTGTCCAATGTATTTCAACAGTACAAGTTATGTATACTCACACATTCAGACATTAATATTCTAAGGATTTGATGACTGTGTTTCTGTAAGTACAAATACTTTTGTTCTTAAATGGAAAAACACTTCTTTCTTTTCAAACATTTCAGAAAAAAGTTACAATGGTGAGGATAGCTATTGGCTGCTACACTATCTTCTATGGCCAGAATTCCAGAGCACTGTTTAAAGTACTTCATGAATATGTTAATTGGGTGGATTCATTGCAGAGAGAGATATAACTGTCTTAGGGCAGGAAAGGTGGAGCAGGGTTTTTTTCATTTCATATAACCACCAGCAGTGGAGCTAAATTCATTGAAAGAAAAAAGTTATCAGTAATACTCACCTGTCCCCCTACCGCCCGAAATCTCACTCACAACATTCTCTTTTTTAAAGATTTATTTTATTGGGGGAGGGGCAGAGCAATCTATAGTTGTACATCATTAGTTGCAACACAGTTTCATTCCACATAGGTGGATGTGGGGCCTCACAGGGTGTGAACCGAAATGGGGGCCTCCCACGTGAAAGAGAGACCAGGACCTTCCCCACCAAACCATCCCAATGTTAACCAGTTGTGCCACAGTTCAGCATATGGGTTTGCACAAACCAGGGCCAGGAATTGAACCCTGGACCTTGATTGCCAAACAAGTGCTCAACCGTTGAGCTCTCCCAGCATCCCCTGCAACATTATCTTTGCTTCTTTCTGCCTGCTGGTCTCATTCTCTCCCACAGCAGTTCTCTGGGGTACCTGACATGGGCCATGGAAGCCTCTGACCAAGGAGGGGAAACCTCCTCTCTAGCTGCAATCCAGAAAAGTCTGCGGAAGAGCTTAGGCCCAGTTGGGGCCTTTCACCCACCCCTCAGACTATCTGCTGTGTACATAGGGAAGGGGGGACTATGGTTGGCAGTTCCAGAAACACTGGGAGGAAGAAAGTGAGGAGGAATAGCTCCTTACAGAAGATCATTGTTTTGGTGAGATACATTAGATAATACAATAAATGTTCTCCGTAAGGTCTATAAGCCAATTGTGAGCCCATAGATCTAAACAGAGAACAGAGTGCAATGCCTAGAAGTTATAACAAATAAATTTTATGTACTTAATACAAATATAATCCAAATGTTCTATGTATTCAATATATTATATATAACCCAAATATAGAGAGCAAAAATAGACAGAAGTAGAGACAAATTCATAATCATAGTTGAAATTATTAACACTTCTTCTAGTGTAATATAGCAAAAAAGATAAAACTTGAGGATATTTTGAACCACAATTTGATCATGTTTGAACCACACAGTTAATCATGTTTGATCTAATAGAAATACTGCACCCAGGAGTGGCAAAATATATAATTATTTTCAAACACACAATTTATAAATATTGGTCCATAAAACAAATATCAACATATTCCAAAAATCGGTATCATACAGATCATGTTCTCTGAGTAAATGTAGTTTAGTAAGAGTTCCACTTCAGTGTGGCCAAGTAGTCCTTAATCAAGTGACTCTACATGAGACAACTGAAAACTCTGGACAAAAACCAACTACTTAAATGATCCAGAGAGTGAACCGAAACTGGTATATTTGGGATGGGAGCAAAACTTGGAGGGAAAGATTAGCCTGGAATAACTTTACCATTTTGATGAGTTTTTGCTTTAAATTATTTTTTATTGTGATATAATAGACATATAACATTGTATTAGTTTCAGGTGTATAGTATAATCAATATATGTATATATTGCAAAATGATTACTACAATAAATTTAGTTAACTCCTCATCACCTCACATAAATACATTTTTCCCTTGTGATGAGAGCTCTTAAGATGTGCTGTTTGGGGAAGCCGGGATGGCTCAGTGGGTTAGGCGCTCACTTTGCAGTACTGGGAACCAAGGATCAAATCCCGGCCCAGCCCGTGTGGACCCATGTGCTGAACGGGAGTGCCCCCAGTTCAGTTCTCTCTCTGTCTCTGCCAAAAACAATAAAAAATAAATAAATAAATAAATAAAGATGTGCTCTTAGCAGTTTTCAAATATACAATATTGTTCATTATAGTCGCTATGCTGTACATTAGATCCCAGGACTTATTTATCTTATAACTGGAAGTTTGTACTTTTTGAGCACTTTCACCCATTTTGTGCTCTCTCCACTCCCTGCCTCTCTCAAACATCAACTTGTTCTTGGTATCCCATACGTTTGGGGGACTTATTTAAAGATTTATTTTTTGTTTGTTTTTTGACGGAGAGGGAGACAGAAGGGGGAGGGCCCAGAGCACTCTCCGTAGCTGCACATCATTGGTTTTCTACATAGTTTCATTCCACAGGTGGGTGTGGGGCTGCGCAGGCTGAGCCACATGGGAGGCTCGCCCCGATGAGAACTGAACTGGGGGCACACCCCAGTTCAGCATGTGGGTCCACATGGGCCGGGTCCGGGATTCGATTCTTGGTCTTTGGGGCTACAAAGTGAGCGCCGAACCCACTGAGCCATCCTGACATGCCAGGGAGAGCTTTTTTAGATCCCATGGATAAGTGACATTATATAGTGTCATTCTTGAAATTATGGCACTTAGCATAATGCCCTCCAGATCCATCCATGGTACTGCAAATGGCAGAATTTCCTTCTTTTTATGACTGAGGGGTGTGTGTGTGTGTGTGTGTGTGTGTGTGTGTGTGTGTGTGTGTGTGTGTGTGTGTGTGTGTTCCCGTCTTTATCCATTCACCCATCAAGGGACACTTAGGTCGTTTCCATATTTTGGCTATTGTAAATAACGCTGCAGTGCATATGATATCTTTTTGAGTTAGTGATTTCATTTTATTGGATAGCTTCCCAGAAGTGGAATTGCTGCATCATGTGGTAGTTTAATTTTTTAAGGAACCTCCACAGTATTTTCCATAATGGCTGCATCAATTTATATTCCCAACAGTGCATGAGGGTTTCTTTTTCTCCACATCTTCACCAACACTTGTAATTTCTTTTCTTATTTTCTTTTCTTTTTGGATTTTATTGTTTGAGAGAAGGTGAGAGACAGAGAGAAGTGGGGAGGGCCCAGAGCAGTCTCCATAGTTGTGCATCTTTACTTGTGACATAGTTTCACTCCACACAGGTGGATTTGGGGCTGTGTGAGGTGGGAACCCAACAGGGGGCCTTCCCTGTGGGAGAGAACCTTTACCAAGCCATCCCTGGGGGTTGTTACGAGTTGTGCTACAGTTAGCATATGGGGTTCCATGGGCCAGGGCCGGGAATCCAACCCCAGACTTTGTGATTGCAAGGCAAGCGCTCAGCCACTGAGTTACCCCGTCATCCCCTGTGATTTCTTGTCTTTATGATAATCGCCATTCGAAGAGGTGTGAGGTAATCTCATGGTGGTTTTGATTTGCTTTTCCCTGATGATTAGTGCTGAGCACCTTTTCTTGTACCCGTTGGCCATTTGGGTGTCTTTGGGAAAATGTCAATTGAGTTCTGCCCATTTCTTAATTGGATTTTTGGTATTTTTGCTAATGAGTGCTTCACATATTTGGAGTATTCATTCTTTATCAGATGTGTGATCTGCAAATATTTTCCACCAATCTGTATATTGCGAAACTATTTTCTATAAAAACTAAACTACACAAAACCTTTTGGCAGTGTTCCTCACTCAGATTGCTAATATGAGAGAAATTAATTTGAAGTCGAGATTTGGTAACTACTCGGCAGATGTCATTTTCTTATGAAAGTGTATGCCTAACCTTGTCTCAGCCAAGTAATTCCATATGGTTGGCAAAAAAAAAATAGCTATATATTTTTTCCTATTCCTCCTAAAATCAGTTCTGGTCTATGATCCTAATCCTTTGGCTATGTGGCCTCTGAACTCCATTCGATCATGATTGTGGTACTGAAACTGAGTCGTCGTGCTCACTGTGTTACCTTCAAAAATTCATTCCACAAAAGATGCGTATTTACATATAGAGACATTATGAAAAGATGACCTAAACCTTCATGACAGGGAAGTTAGAATTCATTTACTAAGCTTTCCTGCTTCTCTTCTCCCTCTGCCTCTTTCCCTTCAGTAAGTTGGTAAGAAATGTAATGCCTCTGAAGTCACCCTGTTTAGATTAGTAGCAGATCACTAAGTCAATGATGGGTTTGTAATTAGAGTAAAGTTCTTTCTATTTGCCCATATTACTTTCTTAACCATGTGTAAAGTCTTAGTAATGAAGTAGAAATCTGGTAAATTGAGACCATTTAAACTGCATTTGTGTGGTGCATGTGTATTTGTAACAATTTTGAATGGAAAAGACCCCAAGGGCACACGAGTACACATGCTGCAAGTTCAACGAGAAAGTCAATGGGAAATTGGTCAGGGCAGACATGAGCTGAATAAGGGAGCACGTGAAAAAATCAGAAGCTGCTGAGAGTACAGAATATATAATCTGTTGCAAAAAACCAAAACCTCTTTTTTTAAAAAAACGAAGTCGGGCTACTTTTCACTCTTGCGTGGAGGCATTACTCTTTTGCCAGGCCCTTGTAATGACGGAGTGTCAAGTAAAGGAAATGTTTTTTTTAACTTTGTTTGAGAGAAGGTGAGAGAGAGGAGAGGAGAGAGGAGGGCCCAGAGCAGTCTCCATAGTTGTACATCATTAGTTGTGACGTGGTTTCATTACACACAGGTGGATGTGGGACCACGCGAGGGGAGAACCAAATCGGGGCCTCCCACATCGGAGGTGAGAACCTCCACCACCAAGCCATCCCAGCAGTTACCCCTTGTACCACAGTTCAGCATATGGGTTTTCACGGGCCGGGGCCAGGAATCGAACCCCTGACCTTGCGATTGTGAGGCAAGCACTCAACCACTGTGACTTCTTGTTTACTGTCAAACAAACAAGTGAATGTTTTTCTGTGTCCCGGTGGTCTCTCAATCACTATTCCTTATGCCATATTAACAAAAATTAAGTGATATGTCAGTTAAGTTGATTTTTCTTTCACTGCTAATATTTTAATTTTTCAAAGTGGGTGATAGTTAAATCCGTTTGTTGTCTTCAGAGTTGATTATAGTTTTGGTTGTAAATTATTAAGATCAAAATCCGTAGGAGAAATACCCATAGAAAACAAGGTTGAAGAAGGCATCTGATAAGGTGTTAAGAGTGGTTCTCTCTTAGGATTGGAATTTTAGTTAACTTTACTTCAATCTTCATGCTTTCCTATATTTTTCTACCATGAATATACATTTCAAAATTAGGAGTTCACCAGTTTTATCACTAATGTCCTTTTTCTGTTCCAGAATCCAGCCCAGGATACCTCCGTGTATTTAACAGAGACAAAGAGAGACAGAGAGAAAGAGAAAGGGGGGGGGGCAGAGCAGTCTCCATAGGCATATATCATTTTATTTTTTTTTTGAAATGGTTTCATTCCACACAGGTGGGAGGGGGCGTCTTGCATGGGAGGCACATCCCCTCGAGCAAGGGACGGAACCGGGGGTGGGGGGGGCAAGTACTGAACTGGAGGCCTCCCACATGGAAAGCACACCTCAGTTCAGCACATGGGTCCACATGGGCTGGGGCTGGGATTTGCTCCTTGGTTCCCAGGGCTGCAAAGCGAGCACTTAACCCACTGAATCATTCCGGCTTCCCCCACCACAGTATATTTAATTAATGACAGTATTTTAATTATAAGAATTCATCCACTGTATACACACACACATACATCAGAATCTAAAATACTTGTATATTATGAAGCTATCCAAATCCAGCCATTTAATAATATCGACTTAACATTTTTCCAGGGAAATGTGCCCTAGTACCCAGAGAAATTATTAAACCAATAAGCTGAGGGCTGTTAGGTATTTCAAAACTAAGGAATTGTGTTCATATTGTATTATGGTTATTTGCTTGAAAGAGAGTTAGAACTGGGATTTTTTTTTATTTTATTTTTTTTAATGAAAGTTGAAGGTTCAGAAAAACAAGTGGCATTTTCTTTAGGTTAGTCCCACTTTCTGGGTGGTGGCAATCCAATATGATAATTTTAGTAGAAGTCTTTCTTCAAACTTAATCATTTGTCATTTAACTCAACATTCTTTCATGGAATATGTGTTGAATGCCTACAATATGCTGTGGGGGAGGAAGAAACTTTCCTTTTCCCTCCTAGGTTGTTCTGTTGGCTGATTTAATAGTTAAATCTAAACGAGACAGATTAACAAGAGAAAATTATCAAATTGAATTATGTACATACATATGGGAACCCCACACACATGAGTCAGACCCTGCATAAATTAAGAGGTTCAGGGACAGAAAATTAAAATGAAATCTATATGATATTCTGAGCTAAGGATAAGGTAAGGCACCTTGGGGCATCACAGGGGAGGAAGCTCATCATAGGACAATAGACAGGTCATGAAAACTTATTTCTGGTGATAACTTATTTTATGGGCAAGTCTCCTAATTTGAATTCTTCCAAATCGTCAAAAGGTGGGGGCAGAAAGTTTCTCTTGAGCCCGTGGGGTCTCAATTGCCTTTACCTCAAAATAATCCACATACCACAGAGGCACAAGTTGGGGTGACTTGATTAGAACCTCTACAATGCCAAGTACTGTTCAGTACTTGGGACTCATCAGTGCGTTGTGGACACCCTGATTATGAAGGTTCGCAATCGCTACTCACAAATCCCAACGACTGCCTTAATCACACTAGCTTGCATTGATCAATTTGCCTCTGCATATAGGTGCATGTCACACTGAAATATTAAGAATTCACTCTCCTCCAATGAGACTCGTGACTAAATCCCCCCTTTCAAATAAGCAGTAGTTTCTTTAGCTGCTATGAGAAGGGTTTTATAGCTCCCCCTGGCTTTTTTTTTTTTTTTTTTTTTTGGTAGGAAACCACTTCCAGAGTGCGTAGGGCTTGCAAGGAGCTTCTTATAGTCTACGTTTGTTTGTTTTTTCCTGAATCTCGCCACCAAATGTCCTCTACAGCCATCTTACTTAAAAACTGTCCCATCCACCAGAAAACCCCACAAATATGATTCCTTTCTATGAAGTTCAAAATAGGCAACACTGATCTATAATGATCAAATAATGGTTATCCTTTGGGGAGAACTAGCAAGCCTTCTAAGTGCTGGAAATATTCCATGTCTCGATGTTACCTGAGTATCTACATACTGTGAAATTTGTCAAGTTGTGTGCTTAAGGTTTGTATACTTTTACATACCATCAATAACTCATAGGAAAACAGACCCATATTTTCTTCTCTCATTAAGGTAATTCTTTTCTTTTCTTTTTTTTTAAGATTTATTTTATTGATTTTTGACAGAGAGAGACAGAGACAGAGACAGAGAGAAGGAGGGTGGGGCAGAGCAGTCTCCATAGTTGACATTAGTTTTCCATATAGTTTCACTCCACAGGTGGGCACAGGGCTGCGCAGGGCAGGAACTGGGCCGGGAGCCTCCAGCATAGGTCCCGGCAAGAACTGAACTGGGGGCACACCCCAGTTCAGCATGTGGGTCCACATGGGCCGGGGCCGGGATTCGATCCTTGGTCCCCGGGGTTTCAAAGCGAGCGCTTAACCCGCTGAGTCATCCCAGCTTTCCCAATTCTTTTCTTGTAATCTGTGATATTATGAGAATGAGAAATCTATATTTGATCTTTGTCACTTTTCTGACATAGAGATCCTAAAACCACTGAAATTACGTAAGAGACAAGAGTGATAAAGTTGTCTTTCTGTTAATAAGGAGGCTTTGGGAAAACCCCTAGGTCACCTAAGGATGGGGGTTAGTTGCCAGGGGCAACCAACCACATGATTAGAGTGTTGAAACTCTCAGTCCCAGACCCCAGACCTCTGAGGAAGTAAGAGGGGCTGGAGATTGATTCATTCACCAGTGGCCCATGATTGAATGACTCCTGCCTGTGTAATGAAGCCCCCATAAAAACCCAAAGGGGGTGGGGTTTGGAGAACTTCCAGGTTGGTGGAGATGTGGGGAGAGAGGTGCCCCTGGAGGGGGCGTGGAAGCTCTGCGCCCCTTCCCCACACCTTGCCCACGTCTCTTCCATCTGGCTCTTCCTGAGTTATATCTTTTTATAACGAACTGGCGCTCTAGTCAGTAGTCTGTTTCCCTGAGTTCTGTGGCTGTTCTAGCAAATTGATAGAACCTGAGGACATGGGGTCATGGGTTAAGTTTGCTTTTTGTTGGTTTTGTTTTGTTCTAAGTTGTTCCTCAGCAGCGTGTAAATCAGGGGATGGAATTCGGTGGTAAAAAGATGTTGCTTAAGTCTGCCTATTGGAAAGTTTCAACCCCAAGTCAACCAGAATGCTCAGTTACATTTTTGTTTGGTTTTATGACAGAGCAAACCCTAGAATGTTCCACATGGAAAGAATGTCCATTACACAAAGGTAATATATTAATAGCAGTCCCAATAAGTGATTATCAGAAAACAAGCCAGAATTCTGAAGCTAAAATTGGAAAATAAGCATGAGGGGGAAGACGGTGAGAACACTCTTTTCATTTGACTCTCTGGTGGCAAGAACAGAAGTACAAAATTGTTCAGTTAAAAGAGACAATGATGTGAGGGTACTACTTTAGGCCCTTTTTCTTTTCTTACTTTCTTTTTTTTTGATGTCCAAATCTGTGCCTCACTTCCAATGAAGATAATGTAAAAGTCTCGTAGGGAAAGAGTCCCAGACTCCACAGAATTGGCGAAGTTAACTTGTTGGGACAATTGCTCATGCACACAGGATCTCATGTATACATATCACTGAAGTAGGTGGTGTGTCAGGACGACAAAATCCTAGTGTTGAGATACTTTAAATAAGCTAGTCTAGTCCAGTGGTTCTAATCTTTGGCTGGAGGTTGGAATGACCTAGGGAGCTTGGTTCAAGTACTGATTCCTGGCTCCTATCATCCATACATTTGGATTCAGGCAGACTAGGCTGAAGTCTAAGCGAACATGAATCACGTACAACAGCATACTGTGCCTTAGAAGGTTGGAGAGTAAATATCTGCCATTCGTATTGGTTTAAAAAGTTAATAAAGGGAATAAAACCATCCATCCATCAACGGAAATTTCATAACTGTAACAAATCTTAGGGGACCCAGTCACCAGGTATGCTCCAGGCAAACGTCCTTATAGAATAAACCAAAGACAAAGGTCATCTGCTCAGAAGCTGAGGTATAACAATTGCATCAATTTTCTAGGGCAGAGACGGGGAAGTTCCACTCCATTGCTGGAGATGAGACATGGGACTCCCTCAGAGGAGACCTAGAGACCAGAAATGAGATCAGCAGATGCTTATGTCAAAATACCCACTTGTGACAGTTACATCGAACTCAGGAATATGAAAAAGCAGCCCATGGGAGAGCCCTAACTTCACACAGTTGTGAATTCATCTGCTGCCACAGTTTACCCAATCCTTCTGTAAATGATCATTAATCATTTTTAGCTTGGTTTTAGAACCATGAACTTCAGCCACAGTTTAGAATTCTAAACCTAGTTTGGGGTGTTGTAAAACAATTCAAAAGACTCTTAAAAATTAGGCATATTTAAAGTGGTGATACGACATTTCAAGATACACACACACTTTATTTCATTTCACCTCCTTGGGAGAGAGTATGTAGAGGAATTTCCAATAGAGGAAGTAAAGCATGGCCTATAAGAATTTTTATTGGAGCCCATGCTGATTCTGGCAAAAAGCAGAAATCTAAGTAGACAGGGACCATTTTTCTTGTCCTATATTTCTCTGTGGATAGACAGATTCATATACTCAACAGCATAAGTACATGCAATTTTTAAAAATTGAGGTTTAAATTAACATAGGACATTATATTAATTTTTGGTGTACAGCATAAATATTTGATATTTGTCTGTATTGTGAAGTGATCACTACAATAAGTCTAGTTAGTATCTGTCACCATACGTTACAGAATTTTTTCTTATGATAAGAACTTTAAGATTTACTCTTAATCAGGAGTTGTGGGGTTTTTTTAACTGAACTGGGGGCCTCACTGCATTCGGGATGCACACCCCAGTTCAGCATATGGGTCTGCACAGTCCGGGGCCGGGATTCGATCCTCGGTCCCCAGGGCTTCAAAGTGAGCGCTTAACCCACTGAGCCATCCCGGCTTCCCCAAAGTTTTACTCTTAGCAACTTTCAAATACATAGTACAGTACAGTAGACTGCCATTTAACCACTCATGGGGATTGGTAGATGCCTGATAAATGTAAGTAGACTCTCAGTTAACTGGCATCCATGCTAGATAAAGGTAGTTATTATTTCTTTGATTTTTTTTGCTCTTTGCTTGAGAGTGCCAGTTGCTTGAGTTCTGGTTGACAGGGAGAGTCTATTGTACTATTAACTATATAGTCACCATAATGTACGTTACATTCCAATGACTTATTTTATAACTGGAAGTTTGTACATTGTGGCTTACCCATTTGGTCTACCTCTTATACAAACCTCCCCCTACTCTCAATCACCAATCTCATTTCTATGAGCTTTTTATGGTGTTTGTCTTTCCTTGTCTATTTCACTTAGCATAATGTTCTCAAGGTCCATCCTTGTCATCACAAATGGCAAGATTTCATTCTTTATGTCTGAGTAATATTTCATTGTGTGTATATACCACATTTTTTTTATCCATTCATCTATTGATGGATACTTAGGTTTTCTTCCATATCTTGGTTATTGTAAATCTGCAATGAACATCTGGGTGCAGATACCTCTTTGAATTAATGCCTTTTTGTAATAGCCATTTTAACAGGTGTGAGATAATAGCTCACTTTGATTTGCATGTCTCTTATTAGTGATGTTGAGTATCTTTTCATGAACCTGTTGGTCATCTGTATGTCTTTGGAAAAATATCTATTCAGATCTACCCATTTTTTCACTGGATTGTTTGTTGTTGTTTTGCTGTTGAATTATATGATTTCTTTATATATTTTGGATATTAACCCCTTATCAGATAATGATTTGCAAATATTTTCTCCCATTCCATAGGTTACCTTTTCATTTTGTTGCTTGTTTCCTTTACTGTGCAGAAAGTTTTTAGGTTGATGTGGTCCTGCCTGTTTATTTTTGCTTTTGTTACCTTGGCTTTTTGTGTCAAATCCAAAAAAATCATCACCAAGACCAATGTCAGGGAGATTACCACCTATGTTTTCTTTTGGAGTTTTATGGTTTTGGGTCTGACTTTTATATCTTTAATCTTTTTTGAGTTAATTTTTGTGTATGGTATAAGATAGTGGTCAAGTTTCATTCTTTTGCATGTGTCTGTTTTGTTTTCTCAAAACCATTTATTGAAGAGACTATATATTCCTGATTCCTTTGTTGTAAATTAGTTGACCATATATGCATGGGTTTATTTCTGGACTCTATTATTATGTGCCATTAATCTATGTGTCAGTTTTTATGCCAGTAGCATACTGTTTTGATTACTATAACTTTGTAATATACCCTAATCGTTTGAAATTGGGTTGCAACAAAGATTCATACCCTCAAAAGCACAAGTACATGCAAATTTAAAGGTTGTAATTTTATTTTAACAAAGTAAATAGTTTTTTTTCTTTTACTTATTGAAATATATTTGATATGACATTGTATAAATTGAAGGTATAAAACATGTTAATTTAATACATTTATATATAGTAATGATTGCCATTGTAGTGATAAGTAGCACCTGTATCATGTTACATAATTATCCTTTCTTTTTAGTGACTGAATTAATGCCATAGTTCTAAACCCTGACTAAGAAAGGAGTAATAAAATAGTCACTTTTGGTATGTTGTTGAGGAAATCTCTATAACTAGGTTTAAAAAATCAAAATGGAAATTAGATTATGATTCCATTGTATTAGCATGAGATTCACTTTGGTCTAATTCAGATTTTCGAAAGTCAGCATTACAGAGCACTCTTTTATAAATGAGGGTTTGTATCAACATTGTAACAACTTGAATCTCTGGTCTGGATGTAGCATGCAATGAACCACTTTGGAAAGCTGGGTTATGGTTTGGGTTCCTAAGACAATTTGATATCTTATTTTTTAAAGATTTATTTTATTGTTTTTAACAGAGAGTGAGAGACAGAGACAGAGAGAGACAGAGAGAAGGGAGAGGGCCCAGAGCAGTCTCCATAGTTAACAGCATTAATTTTCCATATAGTTTCACTCCACAGGTGGGCACAGGGCTGCGCAGGGCAGGAACTGGGCAGGGAGCCTCCCACATAGGCCCCGGCAAGAACTGAACTGGGGGCACACCCCAGCTCAGCGTATGGGTCCACATGGGCCAGAGCCGGGATTCAATCCTCGGTCCCTGGGGCTTCAAAGTGAGCGCTTAACCCACTGAGCGATCCTGGCTTCCCCACCATGACATCATTTTATATTAATGGTTCTGAGTTCAGTCAGGATTTGCAGCAGAGGAAACAAACTGATTGGCTAAATAATTTTATCTCAGATATAATTTTATCTGGCTCCCCTGAAGAAGATTGCATAGTAAAAGAGTGGTGGCATGCTCTTTTAAGATAAATAACCGTTAGTCATATAAGAGGTGGAAATTCGTGTATGCAAGAGAACCCTTCAGTAGTTAGAACACGTTTTGTGTAAGATTCATATGCTTTAAATTTACCACAGTGCATAATGGTTGGTTGAATAACCTTTGATTTCTTTCCAAATTCATATATCCTCAAAATTTTAGTTGAATGTCTTTTATGTTCAGTTGCCTATAATTAATGTGGCAATTCTTAAGTCGATACATCATAAGAAATTCAATTCCGTAGAATAAATTGTGCTATTCTAAGAGATATAGCAGTTTAAATCCTAATGGTGCTCCTGCACATAATATCTCTATAACTAATCATTATATTCATTATTTAATATCTGCATAATTGAGGTATATATAAATATTTGGGCCAAGCAGAGCCCATCCACATGGACAGGTGAACAGAGCTAAAATTTCAAGGATCTTACTTTAGGTTTATAATCTCTTTTGTAGTCATGGTAAATGTGCCCTCCAGGCATGCTGAAACCACAGTGAAATGCACTAGCAAAGTGGAAGAGAAGCTGGGAGCTCTCAAGGTCAAGACCAACAGAGATCATTTGAAAGCATATTTTGCATTTATAAAACAAAACATTTTCCATAACCGAACCTTTAAATATGTTGCTATAAGCTGTGCATCTGTTTTTTCAAGAGGAGAAAGAAAAATATAATATTTTGCAGGAAAAGTCTCCAATTCAGAGCCCATGATTTGCTTTACTTTTTGTATTCAAAGCAAGGTTTGATCATTCCAACCATATTTTTTTTTCCAAAGATTTATTTTGGGGAAGCCAGGATGGCTCAGCGGGGTAAGTGCTCACTTTGCAGCCCCGGGGACTGGGGACTGAATTTCGACCCCAGCCCGTGTAGACCCATATGCTGAACTGGGGTGTGTTTCCCATGTGGGAGGCCCCCAGCTCAGTTTTTTTTTTGTTTGTTTTGTTTTTTTTAAGATTTATTTTATTGTTTTTGACAGAAAGAGACAGAAGGGGAGGGGCCCAGAGCAGTCTCCATAGTTGTACATCATCAGTTTTCTACACGGTATCATTCCACACAAGTGGGCAGGGGCCACGCAGGGCAGGATCCGAACCGGGGGCCTCCTGCATGGGAGGCAAGAACCTTTGCTGCCATCGTGGCAGCCACCAGTTGCACCGCAGTTCAGCATATGGGTTTGCACAGGTCAGGGTCAGGACTCGATCCCTGGACCTCATGGTTGCATGGCAAGTCCTCAGCCTGCTGAGCAATCCTGGCATTCCCTTTTGCCCATTTGTTAATTAGGATTTTTGTTGTTGATTGCAGAAATTCTTTATATATTCTAGATATTAAACTTATCAGGTATATGATTTGCAAATACTGTCTCCCATTCTGTAGGTTGTCTTTTCACTTTCTTTTCTTTTTTTAAAAAAGTTTTATTTATTTATTTATTTTTGACAGAGAGAAATACAGAGAGATACAGAGACAGAGAGAGAACTGAACTGGGGGAGCTCCCAGTTCAGCATATGGTTCCGCACAGGCCGGGGCTGGGGTTCGATCCTCGGTCCCCGGCGCTGCAAAGTGAGCGCTTAACCCACTGAGCCATCCCAGCTTCCCCTCTTTTCACTTTCTTGATAATGTCCTTTGATGCACAAAAGTTTTCAATTTTGATGTTCTTTATTTTTTTATTACTCATATTTTTGGTGTCATAGCTAAGAATTAATTGCCAAATCCAAGGCCATGAAGATTTGCCCTATATATACTTTTTTTTTAAGATTTATTTTTATTGGTTTTTTGACAGAGACAGAGACAGAAGGGGGAGGGCCCAGAACAGCCTCCATAGTTACACATCTTGGTTTCTCCACACAATTTCATTCCACAGGTGGGAGCGGGGCTGCACAGGGCAGGAAATGGGCCGGGGTCTCACTCCGGTGAGAAGAACCAAACTGGGGGCGCTCCCCAGTTCAGCATATGGGTCTGCACAGGCCAGGGCCAGGATTCGATCCTTGGTCCCTGGGGCTGCAAAGTGAGCGCTTAACCCACTGAGCCATCCCGGCTTCCCCTTCCCCTATGTATTCTTCTGAGTTTTATGGTTTGGGCTATTATACTTGAATTATGGGGTAAGAGTTCAAATTCATTCTTCCACTGTGCCAACACAGTTGTCCTGGCACCATCTGTTGAAGAGACTTCATTTCCCCCATTATGTGGATATGTCACACCAGGGAGACCCTGGTTAAAAATCAGTTTGCCATAGACACATGAACTGATTGGTCTGTGTAATCTTATGCCAGTACCTGACTGTTTTCATTACTGTAGCTTTGTAGTGTAGTAACTTTTGAAATTGAGAAGTTGAGTCCTCCAACTGTTCTTTTTCAATTTTTTTTTTTTTTTTTTACTATTCATTCCATATAATTTTCAGGATCAGCTTTTACATTTCTGCAAAAAAAAAAAAAAAGAATTATTGGCATTTTGATAGGGATTGCATTGAATCTGTAGATCACTTTGGGTAGTGTTGACATGTGAACAATTGTTTTTACTCAAGAACATAGAATGTCCTTCCATTTACTTAGGTCTTTCTTTCAGGAACGTTTTGTATAGTTTTTAATATATGAGTCTTTCACTTCCTTGGTTAAACTTGTTTCTAGGCATTTTATTCTTTTCGAAGCTATTGTAAATGAAATTACTTTCTTAATTTCCCTTTCAAGGTTGTTCAGTGTTAGAATATAGAGATGCAACAGATTTTTTGTATGTGTGCTATTCTTGTACCCAGCAACTTTGCTGAATTTGTTTAGTAGCTTTAATGTCTTTTGGGATTTTCTATATATGGGATTACATTTTCTGAGAATAGAGATCGTTTTACTTCTTCTTTTTCAATATGGATGATACTTTTTTCTTTTCTGTTGCTCTGGCTAGAACTTCCAGTACAATGTTAAATAGCATTGATCAAAGCAGGCATCCTTATCTTTTTCCTGATCTTAGGGGGAAAGCTTTTAGTCTCTCACCAATGAGTATATTAGCTGTGGGTTTTTCATAAATGTCCTTTATTGTGCTGAAGAAGTTCCCTTCTAAGCTTAGTTTCCTGAGTGGTTTTATCATGAAAAGGTGTTAATTTTGCCAAATGCCTTTTCTGCATCAATTTAGATGATCATGTGGATTTTCCCCTTCATTCTATTAATGTGATGTATTACATTGACATTGATTTTCTTATTGAATTATTCTTCCTTTCCTAGGATAAATCCCACTTGGTCATGGAGTATAATCCTTTTATGATTCTGGATTCAGTTTGCTAGTATTTTGTTGAAGATTTTCACCTCTGGTGCATAAAGTATATTGTTTGTAATTTTCTTTAATTGTGATGTCTTTTTTTTTTTTTTTTTTTTTTTTTTTTTTTTTTTTTTTTTTTTTTTTTTTTTTTTTTTTTTTTTTTTTTT
>PVKE010010355.1:0-42658 GCA_004027555.1 Craseonycteris thonglongyai | reverse complement strand
AAGTGCAACTACTGCTTTGAAGATAAACCCTGAAATCCTATGACTATTACCAGGATTTTAACTCTCTAGCCTCAGCCTCCTCTCCAGCTATCCTCTCCTTGCTCCTTCTATCTCAGACAGTTCATTTTCTCACAGTCCCCTTGTCTCTGATGAACTTCTACTCACCTATCAAGACCAAGTTCAAATATTACTTGCTCTGTGAAAACTCTCCTGACCCCTTCTATATAGAATACACTCTTCCCTCCTCCGTAACTTCACTGTATGTGTAAATATTCCTGGGATCTTTAGTCCATCATTTGTTCTATTTGTCTAAATGTCTGTCTCCTCATCATACTGCAGGATAATTGAAAGCAGGGACTTTGTCTTTTTTTTTTTTGTGGTCTTGGAGTCAAGCACAATGAGTAGCACAGGTTAGACACGTCCTAAATATTTAAAATAAACTGTGGGGAAAAGATGCCCAGCTGCCTGTCAGCAAGTTCTGATTCTGAAAAGAGTGCTTAGACAAGGGGACCTGTGAGGAGAAGACATAGTCTCCAGGTCATTTTTCCTTGAACAGCTGCACTGAATTATTTAAAGAAGTGGCACACATAAACTACTTTTTCAAAGCACTGGCCTTAATGTTTTTCTACTGTTCGGGAAAGTTGCATGATTTGCGTTTAGCAATTTTGCCCATTTGGCATCCTAAAGACAATTCACAGCGTTTAAAGTTGCAGTTTGGAATTCACTCCATGATATCAAAGTTTAATCAATGCAGCCCAAAGATCCATACAGAGGTCAGATTTAAAAAACCAGCACTGAGTTGCAGAGAGCCATTGCTCAACCGCTGCCTGGAATTCCTAGCAGCGTCCGGCACCTGCTTCCAGGCCCTGGGTTCAGGCCTGTATGTACTTGGTGTTGTGAAAGAGAAGTCCAAGGGTGGTGGACGAGGAAACAGGGAAAGAACATTTGGAATTCAAAACATCTCACTTCACACATTCTACAGTAACTAGCTGAGGCAACATATCCCAAAGCCCCTGAGAAATACGTGGAACCATTTCCAGTTTGGGAAAAGGGGAGGGACTAATAGGGAAACTTCAGCGAGTCATTTGGAATGTCATTGGCGCTCATAAACCAAGACAGGTGACAGAGGCGAGAGCCGAACTAAAGCACCGTGACTTATTCTAGAATTTAAACTGGCAGCTGGAAACCCATGTCTCTGATCTAGAAGAACTCAACATTTGGGCTCTGTGGGCTGTGGGCAGGGACTGAGACCACACGCAGCTTTGCCACAACAACATTCTAGAGCCTTCTCTTTCTATAGTTCACTCTAGTTGGTATCAGCCCCACACGGGGGCAAGTATAGAAGCAAATGGTTTATCTATCTTGTCATTAGTCTGGACACTGAATACTTCACTGATTTTCTTCCACAATAGGTAAAACATTTTGAAAATGAAGGGTGGGAAGGAAACAAAAAGATGTTAAAAGATAAGGGTAAACGTATTTAGGAAATTAAAACAAAATGATCATTTATTGTTTTTAATATGTAGTCAAATATGACCACAGTATTACACAAATTGATCCCTTCTCCCCCCTTCTAAAATCCCAAATCGGTTGACTTTTAACTGAAAATGAAAAACCACGATTTAATTCTGAAAATAGCATTCAAGAGAGAGAACACAGGTAACATTTGGTTACCACCCGCTTCCAGACCTTTAAAGGTAAATTGTGTCACTATGGCAGTTGATCCACTGGCTTTCTTACAAAATTATTATTAGAAAAAGAAAAAAAAAAAAAGATTTCCCACATACTGTAAGCAGAACCAGAAGAATTACAGAAAAACTTGGTTTAAGAAGCCATGTAAGGAAAACTTTAATGAATTATTGCAATCATAATGATCTCCAGATAAAAGATGGCAAATTAATGGACTGTAGAGAAATACATTCAAACTTATATAATTATTCTTACAGTAAAAAATAATCAAGAAGCTTGCAGAAGTTATGTAGCATCTGCATGACTGAATTTAAACTGGATTTCAATAAAGATCACACCTCCTCTGCTATCGGACACCATTAGTGCAAATTCAGATACAATCATTTTTACCTTTGCAGGTTCAGGTACATCGAGCGTGAGGTTGTATCATGAAGTATGTGCACACTATTTGATTGTGAAAGAATGCAGCCTAGGAGTGTGTCGCTGACATAGCAAAGGAAACAGAAATGCTACCCAGAGTCGCTGGAGACAATGCCACATGCACAGCTTCCCAAGCCCGGTGGGAAATGAAGGTTTGGAAAACCTCTGCAAACTTGAACCTTCACCCGAAAGACACGTCCTTGATGGAAGGGACAGAGCTTTGGAAAACAGCGAGGAGCAAACTAGCAAATGTGCTCGGCTCAGCCGCAGCCTCAGGCTGCCTGGGTTTTGCCTGGGTGTAGAGGGTCAGATTTCCCCCCAGTGCTGGCTTTCAGCAACACCCCAGTGAGCTTTGTGACTTGGACAAAGGCTACAACGATACCCACTGTGAAATGCTTTCCACATATTCTGTGTGCTGGCTGGTGCAACTGGCATCGAACACAGACAACCCCGGGTGCCCACTTCTTCTTTCACACTTCAACACTGCAAATGACTACAAGCAGAATTACCAGAAACAGTAGGAAATTCCTGGCATGGGGAGTTCCCATCATCCCAGCTGGCATGCAGAAAGGCCGCCTCTTATTTTCCCCCTGAAAATAATGGACTTCCCAGGCACTGTCCAAACGCCTCAAATGAGGCAAATGAAGGATGTGTTTTGACCAATCTATGAAACGACTTTTCCCCTCTCAGCTTGGGGCCCGAGATTAAGTTATAATATACACAAACTGTCTGTGTCTAAAGAAAACTCATTCTCCTAAAATGATTTTAACATTTCTTAGCAAGAGACACTCTGATTTCACTTAATGGTATTTTCAGAGAAGCCTGGTGGCAGACACTTAAAGATTTTTCATGGCCCTGCTACAAATATGACAATCCGAGTATATATTTGTTCAGACACCTTTAAAATGGTTGCTTAGACTTAACCACACTGTCTAGACAGCAGCCCTCGAGTCTGGGTCCTGAGATGGTCAAACTTCAGAGATGCAGCAATGGGTCCACAGATCAAAATGCCCTCTCTTATCCTGTCCTCAGAAAAACTCCTTTTATTTTTGTTGTGTTTTATTGCCAGTGTGTGGTTGCTCTCTCATGGTCTCTGGGGTAAGGGAACCAAAGAACAAGCCTTGTAAGTCACAGGGAGATAAATGGGAGTCTCTGGGTCATTACCTGACCCTAAGTCACCCAATTCCCTGGGGCGAAGGCTTTAATGATGTTCAGATTGCTGCTATAGGAGAGATACAGGTGGCTGATGGCTGACTTTTAGATGAATAGGGGCATGCTTTACTTTCTGTATGTCACATGTTTCTAGCCTAACTTGCAGGTTATATGCCTCAGTATCTAAAGGACTTACATGGAGGCAATTCTCACTGCATATTGACTTCCATAGTGCTTGATAGGGTATTTTGATCATTCTTTTCTTCTGTGAATCATCCCTGTCCATGTCTATGTTTAGATCTCTCCCCACATAGCTAACTTCTAAATTTAGTTTCATGCCATACAGCTAATCCATAGGCACAAAAGGTTTTTAGCTGCCTGATGTGTAAGTGATAGGAATGTTTATATTTTGTAACGCTGGGGAAAAGAGGGACTGTTTTTAAAAATCACCACATCACTATTAACTGCCACATCAACATTTTTTACTGTATTTGAATAGGAGAGGATTTCTTTTTTACAAAAGTAATTCTCAAATGTTAATAAACTTTTAGAAATTAGAAAAAGATGAGTACCAGCATATGATTTGCATTATTTTTTTTGCAGCCTTTTATTCTGGGTTTAAAGTAACAAAATCAATTGTTCAGTGTGAAAGTAATCTGGAAATTAATAAGAATTAACATTGCGAAGCCAGTGATGATGTATTTTATAAACTTCAATGCAGAATCGATTGACAAAATGATGTCATTTTTGCTCTCATAATTACCATCTTACTGGATGGTACTGGATGCAGGGGGCACTGGATGGCTTAAAAGCTATGTGAGGCAAAATAATTAGACAACTGGATTACAAGTTAAGTTGAACAGATCAACTCAATCAAAACATTCAGTAAAATCATATTCTCTGACATGATAGGAGTAGAAAATTATATATACACTTGAGGGTCTCCTAGGTTATGGTTTCCTGATTTCTATGATTTTCTAGGAGAGTTCACTCTGGGTGTTTGTCAATATTCTACATCCCTGACTTCTTTGTAATCAAGGTTTTCAACTGTGTATCTGTACTAGAAACATGTAGTTAATAATTATGAATGCTTTCAAAGTCTGGGTTGGTCTTTTAGAAAAGGAATACAGAGAAACCTGATATTCCGGTATGGGAAATGGTATTATTTCTGGGAATATTCTTAAGAGACTGTCTTTGTATAACTTTGCCAAGTTTTTCAATTGGTACAGAATAGACACAAGTATAAAACAAATGACTGGGATTCAGAGTTATTCATAGGAAATCACTGACCCTACAGGGAAACTGTCATAAGGCACATCAAATCTAGTAGAAACTTTGGCTTCATAGATTTAAACATTCCAACTCTGAGGTTCCCAATTTTTAATTACTTGGGACAGTCAATTATTATACTTTTTCCATAGAGGGACAATAAAAAAAATCAGTATCAGAAATAGAAAGCTCATTTCAGATATACTTAGCATTATAACAGAAGCATCAAACTCTAACTTCTCTGCACATTTTGAAGGCAAAGACAAAGGAATAAGATTTGTAGATGTGTGAAATGACCAAAAGAAAACTCCTTGGAGTCTCTGAGCTACTGATGTCATGTGACACCATGTCCCCAAAGTGAAGCAGAAATCACCGCAGCAACGATTACAGCAGCAAACGTAATTAAGCAAGCAGCTTCTTCTCTAGCTTTGAAAAAGTCAATCCCCAAATATCTGGCAATAACCAATCTTCTGACCCTCTCTCAATAAATTTGTAAAACCAAAAGATGGAGAAATAGATAAGCATAATGTTGGGCTGTGGTTAAATTAATGACTTTTAAAGACCCTTCTAATGCAAAGTGTTTATGATTCCAAGTCTTATTGTAAATAAAAACCTATCTCTGAGGAAGATTGAGTGATAAGGGAAAGAGAAACATTCCTGTTTTCTTCTGCTATATTTTGCTGACTAGCTAATCCAGTAGATTTCCTGATACCACCCCCGGGGACATTTGGCAATGTCAGATGCCTTTAGTTGTCACAATTGGGGTGTTTGTGTGAGAGTGA
Source organism: Craseonycteris thonglongyai (assembly GCA_004027555.1). Lineage (NCBI taxonomy): Eukaryota > Metazoa > Chordata > Mammalia > Chiroptera > Craseonycteridae > Craseonycteris > Craseonycteris thonglongyai. The sequence goes on along the minus strand of PVKE010010355.1, from coordinate 37,346 downwards.
GCGCCTGGAATATCATCAACAGAAACCCTATAATGCACAGGAACTGCTTCTGTGCTCCCAACAAAGAATGGGTCCCCAAAAGTCAATAGTGCTGAGTCTGAGGAAACCTGAGACAGTCAATTAACTGACAAACAACCACACACACCTAAAGTGCAAATGCTTCTTTGATCCCCTGGTGCTTCTGGAATACCTTAAAATGATGACGTTGATAATTCAAAAAGGGCACAACAGAAACACTGGTGCAAGGAAGTGAACTATCACATCTGGTCAGAAAGAATTCCAGTGCCCTGGAAAGTCCTTCTTGGTCTGGAACAACTTTGGATGAGTCATTTTTCTTCTCATCAGTGAAAAAAAACAGATCATGTGAAACAGCAAATAGCACAGATGTGCAATGATGTATCATATTTCAGAAACATTCTGTAGGCAGATACTTGAGTTTCCTGTGTAAGTAGAACAGAAAATTGGAATTGGAAATTGGATAGAGTAATATTGATCCTACCTAATTGCCACATTGTGTTTGGGGATGTCACCATATTACAGCTGTCAGTGGACACGGCTGATCTTTCACTACATGTATTGATCACTATATGTCACCATATGTAGCACAGGAATTTGGTTCCTGTAGGTGCTCAATAAAATATTTAAGTTGACTGAGTAATTGAATGAATGAACAAATAAAGGGATGAATCAAAGTGCTCTGTAAAGTGTAAAGTGCTCTACACACACACACACAATGTAATATGAGCCTATATATAATAGGTAACACCACAGACCTCTTAATATTTGCTTAAGAAACCTTCTTAGGGCAAAAAACTTCAGATAGCTTAATAAGAAAAGAAAACAAAAGAAAACTGTGATTACATATGATAAGAACAACCTGCTATGAAGATTATTCACTTTCAGGTACATTGGGAAGAAATGAAACAAAAGCAGAAACATTCTAAATGGCCCAAGGGAAACAGTATTGTTAACATAGATGGCCACAGGCAGGGTTGGAAGGAATATGAAAAAACATATAAAGATGCTGTAATAGCTAGAACTTGAAATCACGGGTTGTTATAAAAATGGCACCATTCTTAAGTCAGCAATGTCAGAGAGGAAGATTGGTCCACTGTCCCATATTATAGGACAGAGCAGATAATCAATACAGTAAATAGAGCTCGCTGTTAGCTGGACTGTGCCTCTGAATGGCTTGGTTGGCCTTAAGCACTGACAAAGGGGTGGTGTAGGCAAGGAGAATTCAGACAAAAATAATCCAAGAGGAATTTCAAGTTCATGACCCAGTTTTGACACTGGGAAAATTACTCTATCTCTCTGAGCCTCAATTTGCTGATCTGTGACATGAGGAGGTTGAATGAGATGACCTCCCACAATTCTGGCATATGGATGCTGATGCCAGAAGGCAGATGGGAAAGAAAAAGCAAGAGGAATCTCTTGGTGTAAGTAAAGCAAGTTGTAATAAAACATCTGAAAAATGTGTCTGAAGAAATGCAAGGCAAAATAACATTTCTCAGGAGGAAGAACCCATAACCATAAGATCGACTTTTCAGTTAGTCTTATTTACATATTCATTGCTTATCATGAAATGGAAGTGTCTTAAACCAAGGCATGGCTTCTAGCAAACCTTTTCCTCAAATGGACAATAGATCCTTGAGACATTACCGAATTTATACTCCAGAATGAGGAAATAGCAAAAGAATTTGTTGCCAAAAAGTTAATAAATTATACTAACCTGAGAATAGAGACTATCTGAATATTAGTGAAATTTAAATTAAATATTCCTTTTATATAGTCTGCCTTTGCAAATTTTACATTTAAAATCAAGTTCCACATACTTATATTTTAATCGTGATAAACCTTACATTGATGTGACAGGGATAAAATAAATCTTTGAAGTTATTTGTGTTTGAGCTACTGCCTGCTGATCAGGTCCTGGGCCTCCCTTTGCTGTGAAGAATAAACTGGGAAATAGAGAGGCTAAGTGACTCTACTTAATAAAGGGTAGACCCAGCTGAAGGACACACACATGGGACTCTTGTGTGGGAGGGGAGAGACAGTTGGGAGAGACATCATGTAGAGTAAATAATAAGAGAAAATATAAAGATGGGAAAAATGAATTCAAGCAAATTTGCTGGGTGTTTTGCACGTATTCTCCATTGGGATTTTGCTCAGAAATGTATTGATCTGATTGTCTCTGATTGCTTTGGGGATCGATTGAACTGTTCTTCTGTAAGCGAATGTGTGTTGCTACTGGACCAATAGCTGTGCTTTATTTGGGTTACGTTGACATAAGGTTTTAAAAGTCTGTACATCTGTACATTTAGTCCATCTGCTTAATAATAAATAACCTTGCAAGGAAGACAGGACAAAAATACTTTTATTTTTCCAAATTGAGACTTATGGAGGTTAAAGGGATTTTCTGAAAATAACAGCAGAGACAAAGCTGGGTCAGCTGGTGTTTTCCTTACTCCCCCATGCCTCTCTGAGGTCAAAATGCTTAGATATGGTGACGAACTATGAAATCTCTTTTTCCTCTTCCTTTTTCTTTAGGGAGAGGGAATTAAAAAGGAACGACCTCTACAACACTGTGTAATAGAATTTCCTGTGACAATGGGAATGTTCTGTTGTCCAACAGGGTAGCCACAAGCCACGTGTGGCTATTGAGCACTTGGATGTGGCTAGTGTGACAGAATTTTTATTTAAGGTTAATTAGTTTAAATTTAAATAGCCACATTTGGCTACTGGATATTATATTGGACAGCATAGCTCTAGAAGCTACATGTGACAGATCAGGAAAGGCCCTAGGTATCTTTAACTAAAATAATAACTGGAATAAACTATGTTATCATTTATCTTCAGTTTTCTGTGTGTTTAGTATATCTTGAAGTCCCAACCCTTCATAAAATAACCAACATTGTGGTCACTGCAATCTGGTTGGCTTAATATATTTCTTTGTCATTTAATACCTTTATCTAATGATTGAATATTATTTTTACAAAAAATTAAGATGAAGTAACTTGCTCTGTAGCACCATTTACCTGATTTCTCCTGAAGTCTGTATTGTTTCTTTACTGTTCTTATTTTTTAACTATTATTTTTTATTTCTCTCTACTACATTCATAGCATATTAAGTAGTACAGATGTGCCCTTTGTAATACATAATATATGTAATATTCAAAACATCAGCATCTGTTCTGAATTTTCAGAAACTTTGCATATGTTTTCTCTTCCTTTGCAGTAAATGAGCATCAAGAACAAAACAGACATACAAAATAGAATGGAAGTTTCATGAAGAAACGATTCAGCCAGCATTTCCCCTTACCCCTCAAAGATTTATATACAAAAGAAACGTCTAAACACTTTTAACTCCTAATTTTTTTCAGAAGCTTTCCCATACTTCAGTAGCCATTTTACTTCTGAAGTTGTCTTTATTACTTCGTGCTTTAGTTCACTGAACAATGTGGCGGGGGTGGGGTGGGGTGGTGGTGGTGGTGGTATGCTTTTCTACAAAATTGCCAATTCTTTTGAATCAAAAATGGAAGATGGGAGGGTATAAAGATAACATTACTACTTCAAAGAATTGAGTAAGGAGTTGGATACATATACAGGATTTATATAACTGTCAACCCACTGCTATTAGAAGCCATACCTACCACAAAAGCTAGTGAAAGAAGTGTCATCTTATCCTAAAAGGAATCGTCTATGTGTCCCTTATCTTATGTCTTTGTAGAATACCAGTTGCACCAGTTACATTGGCAAGTCACATGATTATCGTTATTTGATCAAACCTACCCCACAAGAAACACATGGGGATATTTCATATAAACTGAACAAAGCTACGGCAGAGAGATTGTCATCACATCCTTCAATCACCTTGCTTGTCAATTTTCTTTTGCAATCATTAACTAGGTAATGTAGGGAAAAAATGATTACCCTCATCAGGTACTTGAAAACGTAAAGCAAAATCTATCTGACGGAAAATGGCATTAATTTACATCAGACATCTGTGAAGATATATGATACTCTGTTAGTGGACTAATGTCATTCAATGTAGACACTGTGTGCAGATGCTGGGTGATGTTTAAGGGCTCTCTGCTCCTTGGTACCCGAATCTGCAAATGGTAGACACTGTACCCTACACAAACCAACAGCTTCTTGGCACAGGATGTAAGTTTCATGGGTCGAGATGTTGATGAAATTGTACACACAGTACCTGAATTTTAAACTTTAGGAGCTCAGTATGTATATACATTTATATTAACCACTTTCCTCCTCAAAGGGATGCCTTTTCTTTCTTGGTTTGGGGGAAAATATCAAGATCTGGCTTGTGATTACAGGGCAAATGACAGCTCCTGTTAAAGAGCTTTGGGCATCAATTTTTTTTAGCCAGGGAGGGAAGGGGTTGATATGAATGAAAGAGTGGCTCAAAAAGGCAGAAAACAATCCGCACTGCAACTAATTGAACCCCTTTTGCTAAGTGACATAAAAATATTCTAATATTAAGGATTATTTTACAACTCTATGGAAGTATGCCGTAATGCACCTTGCATTTGTTTTGTCTTGATGACAAAATGCACTCTTTGAGTCACAAGAGCCTGCCTTGTGTTAGTTAATAAACAAAAATATATTTATATATATATTTATGTAACTACTATGTGCTTTAAAGAAAATTACTGTATGATTCAGCAGGGTTCTTTCATTCTCTTTATCACCAGGGATACGATGTCTTGATGGCTTCTTAGGCAGGAATCAACAATGAAATGGGCCTTTAGTACTGATGTGGCAAAAAGTAAAATAATACCCATAGGTTTAGAATCCCTTAATATTTTTTCTTCAAGAATGATTAAGGAACTCTCCATCCTTTTGCTTCCTTCAGCCAAGAGCAACTGTGGCTTCATAGGACTTCACAGTTGGAAAATGCAGGCGGTGCACGTCATAAAACAAATCAGAAGTTTCATTCTGAGGGGAGAGAAACAAAAGCTTCACTGGCCACTCCCTCTTTCCCGATCTTTAGCTAAAAGTTGGGAAATTCTATCACAGTCCATAGGAAGGGCATTTGTTAACAAGGAAGGAGGCACAATTTTAAACCTCCTGGTAGATAAAAGATGTACCCTACAAAGTAAAGAACTTGTTGGAACAGATAGATCTAGACCAGGAAAACAAAACCCTTTGGACACTTGTCTGGTGAAAAGATAGAAAATCTCTTATTTTGTGTTTGTTTTTGGTCCTGCGTGAGCTATTTCTCACAGCCATCTTGAAACATTCATCATTGCTTTTTTGAGTGAAGAGGTTCAGGCTGTGGGACACAGTTATCTTTGAGACATCAGAGAAGTATATTTGAACCAGAGGTGTACATCCCTCGTGAACTAACTCTTTCTCATCATTATTATTTTTTTTCTGAATCCCTTTGCAACCCTGCACCTAAGCCAATGACATTGTAGTCTTGTCGTAATTCTGATAAGTCCACAGGAGAGGTTCTGAGTGAACTGTAGATACCATCCCACTAGGGGATTTGATGTTCTGTGGTTAATGGTATCTTGTACAAGTTTTAGCTTTTCTTTTACCCTTCCTGGGCTGAGCTTGTCCAGAAATCTTGTCTCCTTCTGGCTACAGCAGCTTAGGGCTTGTGTGTGTGTGTGCGTGCGTGTGCGCGTGTCTTAAAGGTATAGGCTAATTTTAGTCTTAACACCTGTAAGCCAGTACTGGTGCTGTTCCATCCCAGAAACCTCAGCACTGCTCTGATACAATAAAACCTTCCTTCTCCCCAACTGGTTCAACTTCGGCATAGGCAGGATGGCCAGAACCTCTTCGAAACTTCATTGCAGGCCATCGGCTTGGGCGTCTCTAGAAGAAAAAATGCAAACATGATGAACAGCCAGGTGATGATCATGTCACAAGAAGAATGGATGGGCCAAATATTTTAGATTTATTTCTGAATTAAATTAAATAACATTTGAAATTGTCTGTTATTACCACCACAGTCAGAAGTATATACCCACAGAGCCCTGTGCCCACGTTTCCCTCGACACTATCGGCACCTCTTGAGTGACAGTCACTTTGCCATAACTGCTTCCTGAAGGCAAGATTTATGCCTTCTCCATTTTTTATGCCTAAAAGATCCATAATGAATGGCAATAAAAAACAAGTCTTTTTACCATGTAGTGGCTGTTCTTTCTCTTCTCTGAAAGTCAATAATGATATCGTTGCATTTTATTTATTAATTCACTCAAAAAACGTAGGGCCATAAAATTCAGCATGGTGCTTCCAGGTGTACTTCAAATTAGGTGCTAGACTTTCTAGCAAATAAGCTAAAAGAAAAATCACCTAATATGTTAAAAAATTATTAAGTTGAGACTTCTTTCTGCTTGAAAATTGACAGATGTCCTACCCTGTAATCTGAATGCAACAACAGAGGGCGTGGACCACCTAGAGCCTATGACTTAAATCACTGCCTATGTAGACAACACTTCTTAAATACAGGATATTTGTTGAAAGGAGTGCATTTCTTCCTAGCACCCCAAAACTCTACGATGCTCTTCATGGCCACAATGTCACTAGAAACCATTACTCCATTTATTAGAGTGCCTGCAATTATGGAGCCAACAAGACAAATATTGCAGGAAGTTTATTCCTATCTAAAGAATTTTAATGTGAAGAATATTAAATATCAGCCTAGATATCCTGGCATGTGGCAGGTTTCTAGATCTAGCAATTATATTCTCATGTCCATGATTCATAGCTGTAGAAGAGTTTTCACATCAGGTAGGAATGAGTATTAGCTCTACTTTCTGGAAAAATGCTAATCAAGATAATACCATTCTGCCTACTAATAATATTATATGCTGTCTACATAACATTATGTGATCTGAATGGATTATATGTATTAGTTGATTAAGTCTCATGAAGAGAGTGGTACTGAAATATCCTTATTTTCCAAAAGAACAAGTTAGAACTAAAAGAGGGCTGGGTAGTAAAATATGTAGTATGTCTCTGTTGGGATTAAAAATCATCATCAATGAGAATATACAAAGCATCTCTAGGGAAATATACAAAGCATCTCTAGGGCATAGGCCCATATTTCGCTGCTCTCACTATCACCATTTATAACGTCTACTCTGGTTTCAGTGACTTCACAACTGGGCTTCAGAAGCCACAAGTGCTCTACCTCCTGAGTAAGCAGCAACCACTAACTCTTGGCTCTCAATCCCCTCCTTTCCAAGGCCCACCTGGCAAGAACTGCCCTGTAACCTAGCAGTGATTTACAACCCAGCACATGAAGACAGTGTGGTCTATCTAGGGGACTCATTAAAAAGGAGCAAAGGTGACGAGAGTGTTGATAATTCTTGGGACAGTTATATTTTGTTAAGCCCCTAACTGTACTTCATGCTTTCTACTAGGTGATTTACATATGTGACCTCATTTGATATGTACAACTCAATCATTTACATTTTGCACAAACCTAGAAATCTGGCAACTGGCAAGGCCAAGATTGAAAACCAGCTCTATCTATTTCCACAGTAAATTCTCCCCACCACAGAAATTAGTTCTTAAAAGTTCAGTGGTTTTGGTACAATTCATTCTAAATTTGTGAACATGGTTTTATTTAATTTTGGTCTTAAAAATATAACATTGCCAACAACTTTAGTGTTCTGTTAATGTCAGACACACTAAGCTAATAATTCTGTCTTAGGTGAAAAGACTATAGAATTATGGATAATGTTCACCATGTATTTTGTGAGCTTATCACAGAGGTCCTCAAAATAAAGTATAAAGATGTTGGACTGTGTAACTTCTTTGTGAATATAATACTAATTTATTTTCTAAACGAATTACATAGCCTTACGAAATAATTTCTCTTGATTTTTTACTACTCATTATAGGAAAAAACATAAAAGTACCCCAACAACATTTAAAATCACTAGCAACCTCACCACTCACACATAATTTGGTTCAACTATCAGTGTACATCACTTACACACATTTCTAGGAAAATTAAATCATCTCACAGTGTTTTATGAGCTCATTTTTCCCCACTTAAGTACACATGGAAAGATATTCATGAACTGTCCCTCTATAAAATTATTTTAATGTCAACAGAGTATACTACTCAAAATTAAATTATGATCTATATTTCAACTTGATTTTGATACAATTTTCCAAATATTTTGAAAATATAATCTTATATTAGATATCTTTGCTGCTCACCTGATGGGCATATCCCTAATTAGTTTCTTTTAAAATCTCAGAAGTGGAATTATTAGGTAAAAGAGAAGACACAAATTAGTTACAAGACACCTGGAATGTCTTATATGTGCTAAATGCTGTGTTGAAGGATATATGGCCAAAGAAAGGTATGGAACATGGTTTTTGGTTCATATGGGAGAAGGAATTTCAAGGCAAAGAGATCTGCAATGCAGTTTGGAAAAGTGAGAAAAATACAGGAAGGCAAGATTTAATATGGGTTTCAAATAAATATTCTAAAGATGAACAAAACAGAACAGGTATGGTCCAGTTACAAAATTATTCAAGGTTACTATTTTATTTGTGCAAAACTGAAATATTTATACTGACTTCTGTTGCTTTTAACTAGATAAAAAGAAAAGACATTGTTTTTCCATAATAATATCTCAAAATGTATAATAAAATCTAACATACATGCAACTGGGTTTTAATACTTCAGTGTGATTTTGCATTCTTGCACAATTCCTTAATATCTCCATCTTAGCCCTAAAAAGGCCAAATGAATAGTAACTTTACCAAAATTCTGCTTTTTTTCCTAGAATACTTCCACATTTCACAAATCAATTTACCTGAGCTTAAATCTTAAATCACCTGATTTCTCTGGGCCTTTGTTTCCTGACTTCTAAAATGTTACCTAGGGATTTGTCCTCTAAACTTGTAGGATTCTTATACTTGCTTGCCTGAGATGATTGATTTCAATGCTGTGGAAAAAGAATGATTGAAAAACTCCCCTGTATGTAATGTTCTTCTAAACACTGCCCTTCCTGCTCCTCTCCATGTTCTTTTTGGATTCCTAAATTGAAGGAAAATCTATATAAATTAGTCCCAACAGAAATTGATTTCCTATGTTAAACTGCAAACAAAAATAATGGGGGCCGTCCCATGACTGTGCAGATATGACTGATTATTTGGTTCTTACAGAAAAATCTTTACATGTTGGTGCTATAATATGAAGCATCTATCCAGTGGACAAAGGGTCAAGAAACCTGCTCAACATGTCTGCTTCTGCCGCGAAGTGTGATGGGTCACAACCTGGCACATATGTCTTTCTTGAGGCTTAGACACTTCCAAATCTGTCTTCTTGGTAGAATGGCTAATTCAAACTGTTGCCGAACCTGATAGGGTCCAGAGGGTCACTTGCTAACACAGCAGGATATACGCTGAAAATTGAAAAATTCAAGCCAGACGGTTGGGTAATTCATTATAGAGATTCAGGAAGTCATGCCTTCAAACATTACTGGATGTAATGCGTGGGTGACCTCTAATTTCATTCCGGAGAATTATTTATGTGATGAATCACATTCGGAAGTCCATGTTCACATTCGGCACTGGGGTGGGCTGTGCAAGCAGGTCCTCTCCCTAATAACCCCGTTGGTACTATTAATTGAACAGTCATCCAGCTCTGTCTCAGTGGCCTGTGGCAAGAGAATTAGCTGAAATATCTATAAACAAACCTGCAGGGTAGCCTCTGTCAGTAGTGTACACAAAACTGCGGCTGGAGCCCTCTCTTCAAGCTCCAACAGTGGAGCAGATAGTGCTTCTTGTTGGGTGAGACGAGTCCTTAAGAGGAAGTTACCAGGCATGAGTGTGAAAGAAAAGAAGCAATTTTGAAATTGCAGGCCCAGCTGGAAGACACCTGTGGTGGATGATGACACTTGACAAGCCACTGGATGGAAATTCCTGTTTTGTGCTGCTTTCTTCGCTGAATAAGTGGGGAAGTAGGAAGAGGCTGAGATCAATCAGGTGACTTAAACAGCATCATCTGCGTGCCATTTCCCAACACAGGACTTAGGAAAAGTCACATGTTTTGTTACTCAGTTTCCCCATTGGGAAAATGAAATGAACCAGATTATTGTTTCTCAAATATTGCTTTTCAATCAGAAACATGTTTAAGTGCCAGACCCTTAGTTCCCATGCAACCTTACCTGTAGCTCAACTAGGATCACACAGAGTACGTACCCCTACATTGGGATGGAGGGACCCCAGCTTACACACTTTCCCTGAGCCCTGAGGGAGCCTACGGATCCTATACCTGCACAGAGCATGTATTTGGAAACTATAGGACTACTGCTGCGTTTCTCAAGCTGGACGTGCATACAAATCACAAGAGACCCTATCAAAATGCAGATGCTGATTCGGAAGCTGTGGAGGGGAGGCCTGGGACTCTGCCTGTCAAACGAGGTCCTGGCTGATGCTGAATCTGCTGGTTCACACAGCATACTTTCAAGAGCAAGGGGAACACTTCTCCACAGTCTCTTCAAACAGGGACGTTCTTTAAAAGTGATGGGAAGAACACGTATTGGACTTTGACTTTCCTCATGTCTCCTGCAGATCTGCCCGAGAACCAAAAGCCCCTTGAACGGCTGGATTAACCTTTTAGCATTTAGCTTTCATAAAGTGTGTTCATGGGAAGGAGATTTTTTCCTTTTTAATACTTCTAAATACTAATTATACTAATTATTCTCCTTATTTTGTGTTAACTATTATTTCAGCCGTAAGTTATACATCTGGGTTGCCAGATTTAGCAAAATACAGACCAACCAGTTAAATTTGAATTTCGAGTGAACTACGAGTGATTTTTTACAAAACTATACTTTATGGGACATACTTATACTAAAAAGAATTACTTATTTTTATTTGAAATTCAAATTGATCTGCACGTCTTGTGTTTTGTTTGGCAACCCTATCAAGAGGGAAACAATGTTTTTGGGCCCTGGCCAGCCTTGCAATCTTTGCTTCCTGAATTGTAGGTCACTTTTTCCTTAAAAAGAGTAACTTCTTCAATTTATGTATCTTCTGGTGTGGCCAAGAACTCTAAGGGATGACTTGTGTGTGAAGGAAATCTGGGTGTTCTTCCACACATTTCCTCCTCATCCGATGTTGGTTGTTCTCCCTCATGTGCAAGTTCTTATTGTCCCAAAGTTGTGTCTTGTCCAACCTGCAGTTAGGACTTGCCTGCATTCTAGAACTTCTATAGGTATCATCCTGAAGAATTAGTTAATATAGCCAGAGTTGGTACATGTCCAAGATGAAAATTGCCTCCAAACATGTAGAGAAGAGCTATAAACTGTGATTAACAAAACCACCAGATTATTCATGTGATTGTTCTGGAAGCTAAAATATTCTTAAAGGAAAAATTAAGTAGTTCTCCATGAGCTGCTAAGTTACCGTATCTTTTAATTATACATTTCAAACACTTAATGTTTATGATTTTCTTTCACAGAACTTTCTTTCATGGCGATTCTCAGACCTGACTAAAAATAACATCACCTGAGGTTGAGTAAAAAAAAAAAAAATAAAAAAATAACAGTCAATACTGCTATTGGGGTCCACCTCAGCCAACTGATTCAGAATTGCTAGCTGTGGCCTAGGCCAGTATATTTAAGAAAATTCTTCAAGTCGGTCAGATGCACAGTGAGGGGTGGGAACCACTGTCAAATCGTATTTCTTTGGATTCCATGCCTATATTCCAGAGCGTCCCACACTCAGCCTTTGCCTGTGGTGTTCCCCTGACCTGCATGGTCACTCACTTCAACACCTTTACTTATGCAAACACTACTCATCTCCTATTATTTCCAAGAAAACTCTCCGGGTTCCTATGTATGGATTTGAAGTCACTTTTTATTCTCCTGCTTTGTCTTAGACATCTCCTGGTATTTTTCTATATCTCTTATTGCATTTTGGTGCACATTGTTGTTGGATACATATAGTGAATGTAGATGTCCTTGGGGTCACATGTTATATCCTGTTCAACTCTGAAATAGCCACAGCAGTGGTTTATTGAAGATTTTTGACATCTGGGGTAGACCCTTTTTGTACCCTCTGCCTGCTCTGTAAGACATTATTTTTAGTAATAATCATGAAATAAATAATAATGGCCAGAAAAGAAATGCAGACAAGGAAAATCTTCCTGTTTTACACATCATAGGTATTAACCATGCCAGCAAAAAAACCATTAAAAATAAAAACTAAATATTACTGCACAAAAAAGGAAAATAGAATAAATTAATGTAATATTGATAAAAAGGAAACAAAGACAATGGAATAATGCCAAATGAGTGATCTTCCACAAGGAACAGAGAAGGCTTTGTACTTCTCAGGAATAGAATTTAAGCAACTAAGTTCTGTTTCTTCGTCTTTCCATCCACAATGCTACCATTTTTTATTTTGAAATCTACTGTTTAACACAGATATACGGAGTACCATGAGGGCTGGAGACCCCACCGAGCCTGAAACAAGTGCACAGGATTTCAGACTTTGAGGAACTGATTCTCTAAATGAAAGCGTATAGCTGAGTCCACAGTCAGGGCCAAGTGAATAATTGGGAGTGCCCTGAATTCACTTTCACACAGAAGACAACATTTACTACAGGCTAAGTAATCAAATGGTGCTAAGTCGAGTTTACATCTATCTCACGTGAGTAAAGTGCAATAGTAACTGAATCAACTTTTTAGAACTTAGATCGGCAAACAATTCTAACTCAATTTAGAATTTCTGGCACATTTTGGTAATAAAGAGCTAAACTTAATATAGCCAATTTTACGATAATGTTACCATTTCCTACAAACAATGCATACCTTCATTACCTGCCCCTGGGGTAGACGGCTTCTAGGCCCTTGGTTCCCCATTGACCTGCTTTGTCTAGCGAAGTTTTATGCACAAGAGGACCCATAGTATGTCTCTGTGTGGACTTGCATGCACCTTATTCTATAGTTTTTGCCCCACGAGGGGCAAAGCATTGAGATTCTTGAGTGTCAAGCTATCTTCTTAACTTTCTCTTGTCCTTCTTGACTTCAGCGCATTATTGGCCACATAGTTGCCCAAAATAAGAATGACTGGTGATAGTGACTATTAGTGCATTCATATGGGAATAATTATATTTGGTCTGTCAATAAAATTTCTATTTATGCAACTACATATAAAACATGAAACTGAACTTAAAGCGTTTATAGCAAACTTGTCCAACCTGTAGCCTGTGGGCTGCACGAGGCCCAACACAAATTTGTGAGCTTTCTTAAAACAGTATGAGATTATTTTGCAATTTTCTTTTTAGCTCAACAGCTATTGTTAGTGTATTTTATGGGTGGCCCAAGACAATTCTTCTTCTTCCAAGGTGACCCAGAGAAGCTAAATGGTTGCTTAAGAAAGTATGTGTAAAGAAAATATATGTGCATACAAATGTTTTAAGAGGAGCTAACCCATAGTACAAGCTAAAAACACCCAGAGAAGAGAGTGGGTTACTCAGTATAAAGCAAGTGTCTGCTGAAAGAACTGGACCAAGAAATGCTATGAGTGTTGAGTAAAGAGACCTTTTTTTTGAATTTGTCATTAGAGATGACTTAGCGGGCAGACTAACTGAAGACAAAGGGAAGAATGAAATTCCCATCACTGCAGCCTTGATACTACTTGGGCGACTCATTCTAGGTCTTGGGAAAACTTCAGCCACTGCTTTTAGATGCTCCCCTGGCTCCTTTCCCTGCCAGAAACATGTCCCCTCAAAACAGCCACCTCCCAGGCCTGGACACCTCATGACACTGACCTGCCTCCAGATCCTTTCGATTATGGAGCACAACCTCTTATTTGTCTCTACAATCCACCCAGACTTCACTGACCTTCCTGTCAGCCTGAATGCCATGTTGAGCCACTGGCGATCCATTTATCCTCTGTTCCCACAACTATCTGATCATCCATCCTGGACAAGTTCTCCCAAACTAATCAATAATCTATTTTTTTCCTCTTTTAGATCCTAAGCAGTTAGTCCGAGCCACTACAGGAAAAAGTCACATATTTAGGTTAACCCAGACCAAGAATCATGCTCTTTTAATTGGGAAGTCAGGGATTACTCTCCTCTTATTAAATCCTTAAGATACACTCAAACTCCATCCAATCCTATACTGCCCACCCTCAATCTTATATTTCATCACCCATTTTTTATTATAGAGATGATTAAGCCATTTAGAAGATGCTAATCCTTTCCCCTCTCTCTTCATTAATGCCTTTATATCTACTAACCCTTTGTTCTTATTTGAAATAAAAAAAAATGCTCTCTGTTGCAAAGTTAACTGTTTTTCCTGCTAATTTCTGTCTCTGCTACGAAGTTACATCATTTCTCCCTCCTCCTCAAGTATTAACACTTTAAAATACCCCTTTCATTGTTTCTTTACCTTATGCTGTGCTAAACATCAGAAAAAATCCTTTATTTGATATTTCTTTGTATCCCCAGGACTACATCTGTACTGAATGTATGACTGAATTCACTGCCTTCACATTACAAAACCATTTTTTTTTACCCCCTTAAATGTGGTATCTGCTTCTTCCACTGAAATTGCATTCTCCCAGGTTACGAATGATTTGTTTCTCTTATTCTGTGACTTTTTCTAGAACACTTCACACTACTGCCTATCCATCATTCTTTCTTTTTCCCTGATTTTTTTTTATTGTTAAATTTATTGGGGTGACATTAGTTAGTAAAATTTACATAGATCTGGAAGAGTACTAACTCTGGGTGGTGAACACATAATGCAACATATAGATGAGGTACTATACAATTATACATATCCATCATTCTTTTTTTTCCCCATTTATTGTTAAATTTAATGGGGTGACATTGATTGGTAACAATTAGATAGTTTCCGGATGTACAATTCCATATCACATCACCCATGCATCGCATTATGTGCCCATCATTCTTAACTGTATCCCTCTTGCTAGCTTTCTATAATGGTCTACTTTTTTGTACCTTGTTTACTTATTTCTTTCTCTTCAACTTGTTTTCTTGCCTGGTTGATAAACATTAAATGTTAACATGCTGTAAGGTTAAGCCATGAACGCTCTAATCACTCTTTTCCCATAGCACTCTTTATTTTCTTGGGTTTCAACTTCTATTATTGTAATTTCCATAATTTTCTCACCTTATTCATTCCTTTTCCTCAGTTGTATTTTTTGAGAGGCTGAACTGTGATTTGACCATCAGCTTAAACCAAACCTGCTTAAAATCTATCTCCCCATCTTCCATCTTAAACTGTCTTCCCTGACATTTCTAATTCTACCCCTAGAAATCTGAATTTCCCATTTGCTCAGATTTTGTACATTGGGGTTATCTTTGTTTCTTTCTCCTTCCCTTCACACATTTCAGGCAAAGACACAGGACACCTTCCCCACCTTGACTGTTAATTAGCTACAGTTTTTGGAAATTGCTTAATTTCTTGGAATCTCAGTTACCTTATCTGTAGAACAGGGATATAATTATGCTTGCATTTATAGACCTCACTGGGAAATAGTGAGAATCAAAGATAGTGGATGGCAAGCGCCTTCAGACATAAAGGTTTATGCAAATGAAAATTGCTAAGCTCTACGTTCTTCCTTCGTGTGGCTCTTGAATGAGCTCTGTTCTACTCCTTCTGCGGATGCCCTAATTCAGCTCAGTCATTACCACACACATGGATTACTGACACAGCCTTCTGTGCTCAGAGGTTTTTCAGCCTTCTAGCTTTCTGTCCCCCTTCCCTACCGTTTTCAACTTTTATTTCTTTATTACATGATTGATTCTCTCTGCCTATAGAATAAAGCCCAGATCTCATAGTTCTTCAAAGCCTGTCACATCTAACTTCCATCTACCTTAAAACCATTCCCAGTACTTGTCCATAGATGTTAATATATAGTTGAATAAGTCGATTCATCTTGCCCTTTCTTGACGTAATGCTTTTGTTAAGGCATAATATACCTCTCTTCCATGTGAAATGTCATCATCTCTTCCTCTTTGCTTAGGCACAGTGTAGTACTCTTTCAAGACTCTGCTCAAATACTACCTAAGTGAAATTCCTCCTGTTCAATCTTTGTGTCTTTCCTAAGAATGTTATGGTACTCGACTGTGGCCTTTATTCAGCATTGATTATAGCTTTGATTTTAGTTTTATTATTATTGAATCCATATGTGGCTATTTGGTCTTTTAACGTTTTTATGTTCTATATCTCCATATATATAATAAACTGGGGGAAATATGATTATACATAGGGTGACCATATGACTTTATTTTGGAAAGCGAATGGGAGAACTATTAACAACTATACCAGACAACAGATATAAACTGGGACAGTCTAGGCAAACTGGAATTATGTTACCCTAGTTATACCCCTCTGTGACATTAACTGCATCTACCAAATTGCATTGCACAGATAGGAGCTTTAGATTGATTTGCCACGATACATGCTGAGAAGAATCCAGTCTTGTCTAGCATTAGCCTTAGTTCATAATATCATGTTGACATTGCATTTGGCAGTATCTCTTGATTTTCTGAACCACAAATGGTTGTTTTTTACTAAAATAGAATAATAATTTGCTTTTTAGACTGTCCATTTGCTTTGAGGAAAAGTGATTTGCAGTGAATGTGAAAATAGGCCCATTCACTATTGCACAGTGGCTTGGTTATCAGACAAGATGCTGCTACTCTGGTCGTAAATGTTCTAATAAAAATCAAATGTGAGTTAGTGCTTCTTTGCACAATAGTAAGACTGGCTGTGTTTCTCGGGAGGCTGTGCTCATAAAGTTACTGGTATCTGAGCATCACTGTTTCTAAGGTCAAAACAAAGCAGACAAGTTAAGCTCTTGTTAGCCATGACCTCACCAATAGTAAACAGTCAGCTATTTTCTGCCCTAAAGTGGTTGTGTGCTTTAAATGACAGTTAACCACAGGATTAAGACACAACCCAATTAAATGATTTATGCCATCAAATTCAAGAGTGGACACCATTCTTTTGAAGATTTAGACTATAATGTTTGTCAATCGAATCAAGGCAAATGCAGACCTATCATATCGAAGTGGTATTTCATGACCCATGGAAATGAACAATTTTAGAAAAAATGTAAAGGCAGATAGCAAACACTTTATCTATTTAAGGTACTACATTGAAGAATGGATACCCAGCATGGTGTACCATTTTTTAATTTGAGAAACTTGACCTACTTATTTGAGAATTTTGGATATATACTATCTCTTGTCAGATCAGTTTGGAGTTTGAAATTAATAACAAAAATTATGATCCTGTGAAGCAGAACAAGATAGCATTGGTATGGCAGGAAAATAGAAGTTAAGGGATAAGTGCTGTAGAATATTAATTGCAGTGGTATTACAGGTGCACTGATAGTTATGTTTTTATACAATGTTATAACTAATATCAATGTTTAATCATTCCTTAGGGCCTCCAGCAGTATTTATTACTGTCCTTTACAAAGATCCATCTAATTTTCACAAAAGTTTAGTTAAAAGTGTAAGGCATTCATCTTATAAAGGAGTACTGATAGTCATTATAATGATATTATGTGAGCCAGCTTATAGGCTGGAAATACCTCCAATATTAAAAGTGAAAATAACCAATAAACCAAAAAGCAAGATGTCTGAGAGATGCCAATTAGAACATATAAAAATGACTGTTTAATTGCACAATTGATGATTTTATTTTGAAAGGTTGATAATGCAGTTTGTGAATTACTTAAGTTGCTTGCTTTATTTTTATTTTTTCTTTCCTCTTATCATTTGGATAACTCACCAACATTTGCTTATGAAAAGAGTGTCGGGATGGAAAATAAATGAACACTTCCAATACATATTGGTATTTATACAATTTTTGGCTGAAACTCATGACTATTTTTTTTTAAGATTTATTTTATTGATTTTTGACAGAGAGAAACAGAGAGAGACAGAGAGAAGGGGGAGGGCCCAGAGTAGTCTCCATAACTGACATCAGTTTTCCATGTAGTTTCACTCCACAGGTGGGCACAGGGCTGTGCAGGGCAGGAACTGGGCCAGGAACCACCCACATAGGTCCCGGCAAGAACTGAACTGGGGGCACACCCAGTTCAGCATGTGGGTCCGCCTGGGCCAGGGCTTCAAAGCGAGCGCTTACCCCGCTAGGCTATCCCAGCTTTCCCTCATGACTATTTTTAAAGGTAGTGCTGTCTGTGCAGATGAAGGCTGCTTAGGAGTCAGAAAATTTGCTTTCAATTCCTGGTTGGGCTTCACAGATGGGTTGAGGAATTGACCAAAAGGCACAAAGGTAATAAAAGCTACAATTTATACAAGGTCTGCCTTCTGTGCACTGCACCCTTTCTGCTGCAATTTACTGGTTCCTGGTTCTGTTACCAGCAAACATTAAGACGTTAGGCAAATCACTTCCCATCTCTTGTCAAGCACGTTCTCATGTATGAGTATAAAACGAGAAAGTAGATGAACACTGGTTCCCTACTGAGCATGAGCCTCTAGTCAGCCTCAACAAATGATAAATATATGCCAGCAATTTTTTTAAAGAGGCAATCTTTACATCAATGGTATTACTTTTATATATTTAAAATATACTGTTCATGACTTAACTATAATATTCCAATAAGATATTTATTAAAAAGGTCTGAATGCATCAAATTCTATGACATCAATGCTGAAATTTAAAGTGTTGTTTATAGTCTCAATCATACAAACTTTTTTTCTCCTCCAGGAAAGTGGAGTTTTATGTCTTTTTAGGTGACATACAACACAGAAACTTGTGAACTACCACATTTGATTTTTCTTTAGGTTTCCTGCTACCTTCAACTTTCTATCATTTATGATTCTGTTTTTTGAAGTTCCACTTGGATCATTTTAAAGATTTATTTTTTTAAAGATTTATTGATTTATTTTTATTTATTTTTGACAGAGAGAAACAGAGACAGAGTGAGACAGAGAGAAGGGGGAGGTCCCAGAGCAGTCTCCATAGTTGACAGCATTCATTTTCCATATAATTTCACTACATAGGTGGGCACTGGGCTGTGCAGGGCAGGAACTGGGCTGGGAGCCTCCCGCATAGGCCCTGGCAAGAACTGAACTGGGGGCACACCCCAGTTCAGCATGTGGGTCCGCATGGGCCGGGGCGGGGACTCGATGCATGGTCCCCAGGGCTTCAAAGCAAGCGCTTAACCTGCTGAGCCATCCCAGCTTTCCCTGGATCATTTTAGATGAGACTACTTATTCAGCAAATATTTGCTAAGCATTGTGTTTGTCCTTGTGGATAAACATGATGAATGAGGCAGATATGCTATCCCCCCAAAGCTCCTAAATTGTTATTAAAGTTCACCAAGAAGTAAAATAAAAAACAAAAACAAAAAAAACCACACAATAATGAAAGTCTCCTGATTTTGTTTAAAGTCAGTTCCTTGAAAGAACTGATCAGTCAGTTCAATCTCTTAATCAAACTTAACAGAAAAACATTTTAAATCTCATAAGCTCTGGTTACTTATTTGCTCCACTGAAATATCATGTCATTTCATTTTAAAAAGAGAGTCTAATAATCCAAGTACCCTGAATACATTCTAATAAATTTCATAGTTGGTAAATAAAAATTTACATCCAAGAATATTGCTTAGTTCTTTGAACTATTTATTTTTTGCCTTCCTTTTTCTGTATTCTGTGTACAGAAGTACTAAGAGTACTGTTTATAAACAGTATCTTTCTTGTATAACTTTCTGTCATTAAATTCCTCCTCGCCCCCCCAATTTCATGGCTTTTACGTTTGGATTTGCGACTCAGTATATTTATAACCTCAGTTTTCCTTTCATTTGGTTTTCTCAACATCCTTAATGGTTAGTCCATTTGGTCTCCTTTTCCGTATCCTTTTCTTTCTAAACAAATTCTAGTGTAATTATACTGTTTGCCAAAAAACATCCAGCCCAATGATTTTTCCCGAGTTTTCATTATTCTAATGAATTTCTTCTGTGGCTTTACATCCACCAGATGGTAACTACTTTCTCTATTAATAATCCATCTTTCCTTATTTTTTTTAATGGCTTAATAAATTGAAGTTTATTTTTTGCTTACATATAGTCCAAGACAATTGTTCTTATAGGCAGGCAAGTTCCTTCCATGTCTGAATCAGGTTTTTTTCTTCTTGGCTTCTCCATTTCCTAGGGACTGTCTATATCCAATGGCAGCTTTGAATAGTCATATATAAATTATGCACATTACTATATAACATGTAATAGGCAATATGCAATGTATAATTATCGCATAAATTATAATGTGCATGTATAAACTAGCAATTGCGTTTATTTTTAAACTTTTTATTGAAGTATAATTGACATAATATTATATTAGTCGTATGTTAGCAGCTGCCTTAAAAAATATAAAGGGAGTAACATATGAAACAAATACTGTAAACATTTCCACGCACTTCTAAGATGTTTGTTTCCAGATGAAGAAAGTTGAAACATGAGATATGTGTTAATGGCAATAGCCATGTTCAAATGCACAAAGGGTAATGCTATGGGGAAAGTATGTAGACATATTCTGAGTAGAACCTGAAGGTTGAACTGCATCTACAAGTCCTTGTTTGGTATCTGTCTTGTCACTTTATTTACCTGAAGCTATTATCTAACAGATTTTTGAGGAAGGGCTCATGAGAACAATACTGCCAGAGTTCTTGCATGTTTATAGTAATTTACTATTACGCCCTTTATATTTAGAGGCCAGTAGTGCTGGATATAAAAATGTTGGTCTACATTTTCTTTGCTTTAATACAAGAACTGTCTGGTAAAAATTCAGCTATAAATATCTCTATTTTTCATATTATATCATTGGATACTTTCCAGGTAGCCTTCATATGCTAGTTACTCTATTTTCCTCTGGCACAAAAAGTTGCTGTCAAAAAAACTTGATGATTATCTAATTCACAGTCTCTTATAAGTAAACTATTCTATTTATGTAAGTACACAAAAAATATTTTTCCTTTCTTTTTAAAAAATCATGCAGTGATTTTACTAGACTAAAACAATTCTTTTTTTCCTTTTTTCAATATTTAGATTCTTCTTTTCAAGTTTCAGGAAATTAAAAAATATATAGTTTGTGGTATTCACTTTCTTTTCTTTTCTTTGGTTTCCTTCTTTAGGGATTCCTGTTGTTGGAGGAAATCCATATGTTGGATATTCTTTGAAAATCTTAAATATTTGTCATTATTTCTCAAATCCATTTTGTCTCATTTTCAATTTAAAAAATATTCTTCTTTTTAACCTTCTGTTTCTCCTAAGGTATTAAGAACTATATTTATTTGCTCTCTTGTTATTCTAGTTTCTTTCCTCATTTATAAATACTCTTTTATAGCTAATTCTTAAGGATGTTCATCACAATTTTTAGTTTATCCAATGCTGATTTTGGTTGATCTTTAATGTTTTGCATTTTCTTAATGCTTTTTAACTAGTTTTGAAATAGTACTTTGGTTTTCATTAGATTTTTTTTAACTTTGGTTTTCTGATATGCTTTCATTATGTGTAGGGATATTACTCCTCTTTCATCTCTTTCAATTACAGTATTTTTACATATGACTTCACTTCCAGAATTTTCATTTGGTCATTTCTATGTAACTCTAATTTCTCTGAACTTTTAGAAGACAGTTTGGTTCAAGTAACATTGATAGTTTCAGAGTTCCCATTTGGCTATTCTTCAATTGTATTAAAAACATATGATGGCTTACTTTGTGATTTTTTCCCTCTCTTTCCCTCCCCAACTTTTTATATGACCCCCACCCCCCCACACACACCTTTTTTCCATCTTGTTGTCCCTATCTTAATATTGATTCCACTCCCTGGGGTTTCTCCTAGTGTGGGCACTATCATAGAAGATAACTCTGGCAGGTCAGTTTTGATAATTCCTTGGGCTAAACTGCTCTAGCCTTTAAAAAAAAATTCTTACATGGGTCCCTTGTACCTGTCTGTAACTGGACTTGACCCACAGCCTTCCTGCTTTCTGCTGCTATTCTCACATTAGCCTGTTGTATTTCCCAGTCAATGCCTATTGGTTACTTAGTTGTTTTCCTGTTTTCAGACCTACTGGACAGCTTAGTGCATCCTTTTGCTTTCTCTCACATAGATACTGACAACATTTAGTTTTTGTGGATATTTGTAGTTTGATATTATTTGTTATATTTGAGGGTTTATATCTATATTTTGGACATACTCATAATTATCAGCTAGTTTTATTCTGAGCGTCATCCACAAGTTTTTAACTTTGATATCCAGTTGTTCCGTTTTTATCTGGATATTTCTGAAGATAAAAAAATGTATGTTGCTGCCAACACTACCAACTTCACAGAATTTTCCATTAGTATTAACTTCCAATATTTAAAGAATACTTCTTGCATTTCCTGTTAAATAATAACATTAATTACTATAAGATCTTTTACCAAATTGATATGAATGAAAATATTAGTGAGAATACTTTGTTATACCCACTTTCCACTGAAAAAAAAATAAGGCAACTGTTACCCTATATGCTGAGATGAATGAGTGAATATATATAATAGGCTCATAAAGGCAACAAGGTAAGACAGATATGTTTGTCTCTTTATGATTTGGAGGTCAATAAGAGATGATAATTTATTTCCTTATATGTAGAGTCATGGAGGAAAGCTAACTGGTTGCAACTCTCCTCTTATCTTCTCCTGATCAAGATGGGATCTATCCCAGTCTTCTGTCATGAAAACAAATTTGCACCTGTCTGCAATGTGAATCAATTGCATCATTTATTGATGCATAGAAGTTTCAGCTTGAACGAAGTCTGTGTTTGCTAGAGCTAAAAGAATAGGTGAGAAGAAAAAATTACTTTGTCTATCAGCAGTGATTATACAAGGGGGACCCCCTAAAACAGAATTTATTTGTAAAAAATTGTGCATTTATTCTTACATATTTAAACTTCAGTCACCTTCAAAGTACTCTCTATTTGATGCAATTACACCTATTGAGACACTTTTTCCACTGCTCAAAACAGTTTTTGAACTCATCAATTTTGATGCATTTTAGTTCTTTTGATTTTTTTTGTTTCACCTCTTAATCAGTGGCAAAACATTTCCCTTTGAGAACTATTTTCATCCAGGAAAATAAAATTTAAAAATTGCTCTGGGTGAAACTGGGTGAATAGGGCACAGGAATCATGTAATATTTGATCAAAAACTGCTAAACACTCAGGGAGTTGCGGGTAAGTGCGTTGTCATGCCACACATTGTTCGTGAAAAACACCCATCATGAAATGGGCAAACACGTTAAAAGAGTCTCCAAAAAAATTCACTGAAGCTGAACGTAGCCTCTCACACCCCCACCAGCTGAACACTGATGCAGATGGGTTTGTAGAACACACACCTAGTAGGGGTAGCCTGTATTACAAGGGGCCTGCCCTACAGAAGATAATTCTGTGTTTTTTTTTTTTGGGGGGGGGGGGTCCCTCCTGGTAATATAAAGATACCAACAATCACATACTTAAATAAAATAGAAATGGGAAAAGTGCCAAGTTAAATTTTAGAATGCAAATATTTAAAAATTTCCCAAGGCTGCTTGACAGACGGTGAAAGGTGAAAGAAAACAGAGTAGAAGAGATGAGTGGTCAGAGTTTAGGCATTATACCAAAAGGTCTCAGACTAGTTTAAATCTTAGGAGAAAGAAGAAAAATATGAAGATAGAAAGGCACAGAGGAGTTTATTTCTAAATGGAAAATGCCAAGGATGCTTTGCTTCTCCTACCCACTTAAAGAAAGCATCCGTATTTAATTCTCAATTTCTCTTAAAAAATGCATTTGTGGGGAGGACTATGGGAGAGAACAAGAAATAGCACTTTGTATCTCCGGTTCTAGGTACCTTCTTCTGTTTCAGGTAACCCCTCATTGGAAAAGATTTGTTTAAGGCACTTTATGTCAGTTGTTACTTTCTGATAAATTCCTTAGTTTTTATGCAGACTTTTTACTAAAGACAAACTGTAACCTTGCTTGACTTCCAGACACATAAACACGAAATTGAAGGCATTACCTAATTACTACCAACTCCCTTAAAAAGTGAAAAGCTGGTCAGTCCCCCCACCCCCACTCACCTCTGATTATTATGTCATAATTATATTCTCTGGAGAGAACTTGTTGCGTGTGCGCATGTGTGTGTGTGTGTGTGTGTGTGTTTGCAGTTCTAAAATGAGGTTTATTTATTTTTTATTGTTAAATGTATTGGGGTGACATTGGTTAGTAAAAGTTACATGGTTTCCAGGTGTACAATTCTACATTATATCATCTATGTGTTGCATTAAGGGTATGTGCTTAATTTTTTTCACTTTGTGTTACTCAAAAAATAAGATGTCTCCAAAAAATGCAAGCATGCACAATCATGTCTTCCAGTTCATTTGTTATTTTTCTATCTTTCTGAAACATGCACACATATCCAGAATATCCTAGACTTACAGGGACAGAATGAACCTTAAACTCCTTCTAGCTCAACCTGTCATATACTTACATATGCTCTGTGAAGTCTTCGATAAGGGCCTTTTTGAATGCGTAAGAACCTCTGGTGATGAAGAACTTGTCACTCCAGAGTCTCTGAGCACCATTTCTGACTACCACTGATTACTGGAAAGACTTTAAAAAAAAATATTTAAATTGAGCCCATATTTGTATATTAATAGCTTCTCCCCAGACAGCTTCATGTTCATTCCTCAGATCCATCCCAAACAGGCCAGAACACTCGATTACAGGGCAGCTCATAAACATTGGTCCGGAGTTACCATGTTCCTCCTTCTATACTTATCTTTGCGAGAAGGCCTCTCCTTTATCCATTTCCTGTACAATTCAGCAGTCTTTACTATTCTTAATCACTCTCCTCTGAACACATTCTAGGTTGACCATGGTCCTTTACAAATATGGGGTGCAAACTGCACCCTACCATTTTTGGTGAGATGCTCTCCCGCTCTTCATGAAACATATGATACATTTATAACATCACAGCCACATACTAGAAATTATAAATTGTCAGATTTCCTTTTATTAAAGTTCAATGTTCTTTACCTAGCCTCACTCTACATCAAATGTTCTCCATATTAAACTTGTACGCGTTCAAGATTCATGTACAATTACAAGCCACTAAATCACAGATATTTCAAGGTCAACAGCAAGAAAAATTTAAAAAACACATAAAAAATAATGTGTGACATACATTCGAACATAAAACAAACAAAAAAAAGAAATCTGAGATACAATTAAGAGATCACCCTTTATTAGAACCCTAGAACCTTATGTTGCACTGAAATTTTAAATAATTATCACAAATTTTTTTTAAAAAGAAAGGGGAAGCCGGGGTCGCTCAGTGGGTTAAGCGCTCACTTTGCAGCGCCGGGGACCGAGGATCGAATCCCGGCCCCGGCCCATGTGGACCCATATGCTGAACTGGGGAGTGCCCCAGTTCAGTTCTCTCTCTGTCTCTGTATCTCTCTCTCTCTCTCTCTGTCTAAAATTAAAAAAAAAAACAAAAAAACAACAAAAAAAATAAAAGAAAAAGTTCAGTCCTTTTAATGAAACAAATACAAGTTCTTATTCAAAATCTTTGCCAAGAATACTTGGCACAGTCAGTGTTTATAAAAAACAATTTTTTTTTGATGAGGTAAAACAGACGAATGCATTTTTTTATTAAAATATATTAGAATTAGCTGAAAGTAAAGAAGGTTGAAATGGGACTAGTAATTCTGCCTTATATTCTCTTACTATGTGGTATAAGAAAGTTGTTTAATTTTGAATTAAAATTATTTTGATTATGTTAAGAAAGTTTTTACAGTTATCACCTCAATAAAATGGAGCAAAATAATCTTGATCTACTTGCAAATCAAAAGTATCTTTTGCTAATCACTTCTCATAGACCTTCAAAGAGCATGACTACTTCTGTCATTCAAAATATATTTCTATTCCTTAGATTCTGAAATTTGTAACCTCCTAAACTCAAATTTAAAATTTTAATTTTATTACAGTCACAAATTGTTCTAGTATTATTTAGAAACCAAAGCATGTCATAAAAATCAACTTACTTAGTTTAGATGTTTTGTATTTCTGCCAGATAAAGAAATTATACTATGTGGAATCAATAGAAAAATAATCTTATTATTGAATAAATTCATTATTAGTCAGAAGCAAAAATTACTGCTAAAATTAAAGTTCTATTCTCTGTCTCTACAGATTGACTTAAGTATTTATCTTAATAAAGAACAGTTACCAAAGTCATAAGGAAGAAATTAGTCAACAGTTGGTACTTTAAGTGGAATAATCTTCTTTCAAAGTGGTAACAGCAGGAAAAAGTCCGAATATATAAACAAATATCATGTACTTAAAAATGACATAATTCTGGTTTACAGATGCTTTGGTGAGTTATAGCTCTGCAAGTTTTTATTTATTCTTGTAATTCTTTCATCTATTAAGACCTTTTCTGCAAATATTTGATATATATGTAAAAATATATATGCATAAATATCATTTATTTCATGGCCTTATGCATGATTAAAAATAAGAAGTTAGGAAATGGTAATGAGAAAGAAATTAGAGCAGGAAACTCAGTGAGGTATTAAATATTTTATTCATTATTTTTAATAATTCTTCCTGATAAAGAAGGTACTTCATTAAATTGGAAACACTATTTTAGTTTTAGAAATTTAAATGAAATATATTACCTACAAGAGTATATTTAAGAAGAGTCCATAAAAAAATTTTTATTTTGGTAAAAAAATAAATATATGTAGGTAGGTGGAAATCAATCAATCATCATGAACTTGAACTGATGTCTCAGAAACACTCGGTGATATACATGAATAAAAGTCCAGCATTTTAGAACAAAAAGTGAGAAAAAAAAATTCAAACAGTACCTTCTTTTTTCTTCTAAAAGTAAACTAGTTTTACCTATTTTCCCCTATATTTTGCTGTTTCTGGCAAACTGCCATCTAATCAGACAGCTTCTTTAAGGAGGGTGTCCAAAATGAATGATGTGATGTGGACTTGTACATCTGTAAACTGTCTAATTATTACCAACCAATGTAACCTCATCAAATTTAACAATAAATTAAAAAAAATATATTACTAAAAAAAAACCTCAAAAATAAAAAAAGTGATAAGTTTATTTAAATATTCTAAATTATAATATAGTTATATCACCAATAACCCCAAATTACAAATGGAGCTTCATTTATATTGGTTTTGCTTTTTTAAAAATAAAGACTTTGACATAAAAAAAAAAAAAAAAAAGAATTTCAGTAAGGTTTAGCCTAATCTTTTCTTCCTCATAGTGGTTCCTCAAAAGTGAATGAATGCCATCTTTTGCCTCCTCTAAAAATAAGTAGCATTTTGTTTCAATGAATCAGTTTTCTTTCAAGTTTTTTTTTAAAGCTGAAATAAGACTAAGGAATACCTTAAGGGCAAGAAAACATATGATTTCATATGAATAATAAAATGGCATAACTATGTACCTATCAATAGGCTACAAGAGACCCAACTAAAAATGAAAGACACACACAGACTGAAAATAAAGAGATAAAAAAAAGATATTTCATGTAAATGGAAATGAGAAAAAAGCTGGGGTAGCAATACTTATATTGGATAAAATAAATTTTAAAACCAAGACAATAATGAGAGACAAGGAAGGACATTACATAATGATAAAGAGGTCAATTCAACAAGAACACATAATTCTAGTAAGCACCTATGCACCCAACATAAGAGTACATAAATAAATGAAGAAAAATTGACTGACATAAAGGAAGGGATTGACAGTGACACAATCATAGTAGGGGACTTGAACACCCACTGATACCAATGGACAGGTCTTGCAGACAGAAAATCAACACGGAAACAGTGGCCTTAAATGACATGCTAGATCACATGGATTTAACTGATATTTTTAGAGCACTTCACCTTAAAGCAGCAGAATATACATAAAAAGAAAAATACGACCTCAAGATAAAAAAAAGATTCATGGATCTATGAAACGGTTTCTGTATTTACCATATAGTTTAGGCAATGGCTCATGTCTTCCTGATTCCCAAGTGCTATTCATCTAGCAGCTGCAAAGCAAGATGCCAACCTTCCAGTAAACACTTTTTTTCTCCCAGCAGCAGCCTCCGAACCCTCGCTTGGCCCTTTCCTCTGGCCCCTTTCCTAGCAGCACAGCTGATTGGCAGGAAAAGTCAAGGGCCACAGCTGCCTGTCATTCTTTAATCATATTCTCCATGGGTCCTTGTTCTCCACAAATATCTCTTGAGATGGGGAGTCCCTTGAATGACAAATGGCTCAAAAGGCTGTGGCTGCCCCTGCAGGGCCAGGATGAGGAGTTCTGAGTTCAAGTCTCAGCTCTGACATCAGGTATCACAGGACCCAAGCAAACTGTTTGCCATCCTGGGTTTCTATCTCTTCACTGGACTTGATTTAACAAAGGTGTAGTAAGGACACTGCCTACTTAGGTTCTAGGAACAGAGGGCTCTGCTAGTTGGAATGTACTTAGATTTTATAGCATCTATAATTATGCAACTGGGTGCCTGGGATGTACTAAGTTACAGAAGAGTTAAGAATTGTTTTATGTCATTTTCACTAACCAATGTAACCCTAATCAATTTAATAATTAAAAAAAAAAAAGAATTGTTTTTTAGAATGTTAACTTTAGGAGAAGGTTGGGAGGAATCTTTTTTTTACATAAAAAATACATCTATATTACAGAGTATAATGCAAAATACACACAAGTTTTTAATAAAAAACATAAAACCCTAAGGAAATGTATTTGTGGTACTCGTAAGTACCTGGGGGATACATATACTTTATTCCAGAAAAGATACAGAATCCCTGGGTTGCATACATGCTGAGGTTTCTTTTTGTCTTGACATCCTATGATTTTGCTCATCAGAAATACCAGGCACTTAGCATCAAAGGCAAAAGGGCAGATATTTTGGTCCCCTGGCAGTAATAAAAATTTTAAAGCATTATATGAACAATGTCTGGTATTTGGTCATTTATGTTCAGGTTTTATTACAAAAAACATTGTGTAACTTCCTACTCAAATTACTATGCACAACTTAAGAATGATGAGATTATTTTGTCATTCATGAAATTTTACTGTTTTGGAGAGTAGTCATATTTATTTTTATTTTATTTTTCTACAAATATATGAGGGCTGTTCAGAATATATCTAGGCATATAACGGTTCTCATTATTTTGACAATGGCTGGATTTTTTCTGGACAGCCCTTGTATATCCAAAGCTCTATAAAAAGTCCTATATGATAAAATAAGGATGACGGTAATCATCATCATCATCATTGTCATCATCATCAGATAACTTATTACCAAAATGGAAGTTTAGGTAAAATTATCATCACAAACTCTTATATTCTTGATTAGCTGACTAATAATGTCTCATTGCTCCCCAAAGATAACATTTCCTTCAAGAATTTTATGAATATTGCCTCTTTTGTAAAACTAAATGTTCAACCTGAAATCCGTACCTAGATTAATATGTTTATCACGTCTTCACCCACTAGAATGTGAACTCCATGGCAGCATGCATTTCACTGCCTCCTGTCCATTTTATTTATCTCTGTTCCTTGAGTACCTGGCACATAGTAGAAGGTCAACAAATCTGAATAAACGAACAACTGACTGGTCAACACATAGATAACTTTGTCATCTATCTCCCTCCTTAAACTTCTACTTTCTTCTTCCCCATGCTTAAAATCACTCAGCTTTTTACTTTCAAAAAATATGGACCAAATCAGACTTGTGTGCTAATCCCCTCTTCTCTGCAAGCTCTTCTTTATAAACCATTATTATCTAATACAAATAGTGATAGCTACAGGCATAATTTTATGTGTGTAGTAGTCACATTAAAAAGTAAAAATAAGTGAAATTAATTTTAATAATATATTTTATTTAACCCAATTTACCCAAGATATTTTCATTTTAACATGTCATTAATATAAAAATTAATGACACATTATACACTTTTTTTGTATTCAAACTTCGAAATCTGGTGTGTACATTACATGAGTCTCACCTGAGACTAGCCACATTTCAAGGGCTGAATAGCTGTAGGGCTGGTGGCTACCACATTGATGGCACAAATCTACACCCTGTATTTTCTCCAATCCTCCTGGTAAAAATTATAGCTTATTTAAAGACAAACTCCCTTGCCTTTGCAATCTTAGTACCTTCCTGAAACATGAGGGGACACTGTTCCTATCATTTTTGTCTTCTTTCTTATCATCTTTAAACAATTTCTCAGTAGTGTGACTCCTTTCCCTCTGAGGATGTTTCCAATGTTATTTTGCAGCATCAATAGTAGGATGAGAATTCTTAGTTTTCACTTTTCTATTTCTAACCAACCAACCAACCAACCAACCAACCAACCAACCAACCAACCAACCAACCAACCAAACAACCAAAAATCCAAACTCCAATATTTTACTCATAGAATCTATTTTTCAAAGAATGATCATCATTATCAGTACGGTCTTGTCCATTTCTCTTCACTGATATGACATAGAACAATCATATCTGTGCATAAATGTTTAAACACCAGATACTATTTAAAATACTAAGAAAAATGAAGGGCAGTGTTCAAAATAAATTTTTATTGTTTGGTAGTCTAAATTATTTTATTTTTAGTCCACATAGAATCCTTTCATGAGAATGTTTTTTATTTTATAACTGCCACTTTATATTATTTTCTTGACTTTGAATTAGATTACATTTTAATTATTTAAAATCTTAGTGTTATGTAATATTCAACAGTGAAAATATCTCTATAACTTTAGTCATGCAACAACAAAATTTATTATAAATTCTAGAATTTGTGCCTAGAAATTTTCAGCAAACATTAAATGTAATTCAGAACCCAAGGCACACATAACTCTCCCAATGAATTAGAGAGATTAGTTTCATCAAAATCTATGAAAAATTAAGGGATACTTGTTTATTTGAATGTGTTTTCTGTTTTGTTTTCAGATAATGAGCTTAATTAAAAATATTTTAAAGCATGTTAGTCATTCTTGTATAATATGATGATTTTGGTTAAAGTCAGATTTTTTTGAAAATAACTCAGAAAAGCCAGATGGGTAAACATCAAATGAAAGCCATCTAGTAAAATGTCCATGAAAATGCTCAGTGTAAGATCTGAAGAAGATGATGGAGAAACACAGAAGATAAATTCATGAAAAACAGACGACTATGCTGGATTGAGTAATGACTGAATGTCTTAGGAAATGGAACTCTAGCACCTGACCCAGTATACAGGAATATATGAGGTGTACACAGTCAATGCAATTATTGTTTAATAAATAATAAATGGGGTGATGATTTGCTTTATCATCAAAGCTTCCTCATTCTCATGTACCTTTCTCTTGATTTTAGTCATTTCATTGCATTTAGTGACATTCACGTAGAACTCCAGATAAGAAGGTATTTCTAGATTTTAATTCCCACTTTATCCCACTTCTTCCCTAAAACAAGAAATTTGAAAGCTAAAGGTCATGTAAACATATGAGAAAGAGTATTTGTGTCCATAAAATATATAATAATTGGTGTGTATTTTCTGCAAGAGCAAAACACAAATCATCACTATAAGTAGACAATATCTATATAATTTGGTGTACACATTTGGGCTATGATTTTGGCAATATTTATTAAGTATTTTAAACAATTTCTTTCCTTCAGTTCTACTTTTGGGACTCTGTTCTAAGCACAAAATGTATGTCCATAGGTATACATCTACTTATATCTCTACATATGAGTACAGTGCATGAAGAAAAATCCTGTAGACACAGAGAGGCATTGCCGCCTAATGGTTAAGAACATGGTCTCTGGAGAGTCTTGTCTCGAATCCTGACTCCACCACTGACTAAATGCCTGATAGTGAGCAAGTTATTTAAATTCTATGCCTCAGCTCCCTCATTCATGACAGGGACGTAATCTGAGTACCTCATAAGGTCTTCATGAAGATTAAATGAAGTAATCATGAATCACTTCCACTAGTGAATTTAATAAATGTTCACTGTTACCATTATCATGTTCAAAATGGCTCGAGTTATAATAGCAAAAAAAGCAGAAAAACACCACTGCTCCACAATACAAGGCTGGTTGCATGAATTCTGCTCTATCTACTCAAGGGAAAAGTCATTAAACTTTATCATACTATACACAATGTCCAGTACAGGAACTAATTCCTACAACTGTTTAATGCAGTCAGGACTTCATTGCGAAATACACAAGATACCCACTGGGTCACGTTTTAATATCACTGAAACTGGGTTGTCTCTTGTGGCCAAGGTTATGTCCCTGTTTAATGGGTAGAATGTGATGCCTATCACATCTGATACAGTCTGCGGGAGGCAGAATAAATGGCCTCCCAAAGACGTCTTTCTCCTAATCGCCAGAAGCTGTCAATGGTACCTTATGTGGCAAAACAGATTTTGTAGATGTGATTAAATGAAGCACTTGGGAACGAGGAGGTTATTCTGGATTATCCAGGTGGGCCCAAGGTAATCACAAAGGACCTTAAAAGAAAGCTGCAGGAGGGTTGGTGTTAGTAGTAGGAGATATGATGAAAGAAGCAGACGTTGGAATAACAAAGACGGGGCCAAGAGCCCAAGAGTGACGGGGCCAAGAGCCCAAGAGTGACGGAGCCTCGAGCAGCTGAAACAGGCAAAGTCAGAAGCCTCCGGAGGGAACCAGCCCTGCTTGACTTTGACCCAGTGAGACTGCTTTTGGACTTCTGACCTCCACAGCTATAAAGTCTTAAGTGTGTGCTGTTTTAAGCTACTAGGCTTGTGGCAATTTGTTCCAGCAGCCATAGAAAACTAATACACAGTCTTAAAGTGGCTGAAATAAGGTTTGTGATTTCTAGGCAATGTCAGGTCCTCAGTGCTTTCTAAATTACCACTTAGCATAAGAGGCAATCAATACAAAGCTATTGACAGACTGTTGAATCAAATAGTTTACAGCCATTAAATGATGTTTGCGAAGAGAATATAAAAAAATAAAAACATAATATTTAAAAAAATATCAATTTTCAGTTCAGTGCAATTATAATTATGTTAAATGGACAAACACTGAATTGTGCATATAAGAATCCCAGGAAGGAATACATTAAAATAGTAAGAATGATTGTTTCTGCATGTTGTGGCTACGAGGGCTGACAATGAAAAGTCATCCTAGAAAAAGTGCTACAAAGTTATATAAATGATTTTACTTTACCTTCCTTTCACATTTCTGAAAATTTTCTAGAATGAATAGGTACTACTTTCATAATGCTAAAAGTCACATCAATTTCATTAAAAAAATAGCAGTAAAATATGGAACATAAAAAGCAATTTACACAATATTTGTAAACTATGCACCAGTATTTCTAATGTAATTGGTAACTCAAAACCTGCAAATTCATAGGTCTGGCTCGTCACTAACTCATCATCATAGATCTGTGTTGTGTTTCGCAAATATGAGTCAGCTTTCATAATAGTAAAGTACACTTATTGCCT
This sequence comes from Craseonycteris thonglongyai, assembly GCA_004027555.1. NCBI lineage: Eukaryota > Metazoa > Chordata > Mammalia > Chiroptera > Craseonycteridae > Craseonycteris > Craseonycteris thonglongyai. Next base: position 3,792 of record PVKE010010355.1, on the reverse strand, counting down.
TCAAAAATCACCTCTAAGCAGCCACTGTGAGCTGCATGGGAATAGCAGAGTGTCAGAAAGGTGGTGATTTAAGTAGAAACTGGAAAGTGACTCAATTGGAAGGAAAAACGCAAAGAGGAGACAAGCTGGGAAACTGCAGAATGGTTCTACTTCACCTGCGCGTGGAAAGGTGAGCTATTCCTGGAACTATGGCTCTTTGACCTTGAAGAAGTCATTGCACCACTCTAAACCTTGGTCTCTTCCTTTGTGTTGAGGGAAGAGGACTAAATTATCTCTAAGATTCGATAAATACACGTACAAACACTCACATGCATGAACATGTAACCTCTGATTATAAAACAATAAGACTGACTCCAAAAGGCAAATATCACAAAATTCTTTCACGGCTCAAGAGTCTTAGTTTGTAGCCACAGTGGGATTGCTGTGAACTGGTGTGAAGTAGGCCTTTTTTAGTGTGCAATTTCCTACTAATCCGGTCACCATCAGATATTTCACAGCACCTTCTTTTTCATGATGTCAGAAAATAAACTGCACCACGTATTAAAAGGCTTAATACGTGAGGGGTTACAGCAGCAGCCTGTTGTCTGGTTAGTCCCTGAAGCTTTACAACTTGTCACTTGTCAGCTCTTGGAGACATGCAGTCATCACTTCGGGTAAGCTTTCTACTTCCTTCAGTTTCAGCACAGTAACAAAACTTAATAACAGCTTTCCAACTACACGCAATGTCTGATTATTTCTCCATTCAATATTATTTTAAACAAGGATGTCATATCTGGAATACGTCACATGCGAAATTGTAGTGGAAACTTAAAGGTCCCAGTATATTTATTGTCTTCTTTTTTTCCCCCCAGAAAATATTTATGAGATATCTCTTACTTAGGCCATTTACTCCAAATCCTAAGAAATTCAAAAGTCTGTAGGATGAAAAAACTCATGTACATATTTAACTCTAATGCAGAACAGAAAGGTAAATGCCAGAGAAAGACAGTACTGTATTACAAGGCCTGTAATCTCAGAAGAGAAAGATTATATTCAGATGTCCAGAGAGAGAGATGGTCCATGGAAGCTTATGGGGTACATGGCATTGAAGGCTGTTTGGATCTTGAACTCAAGAACTGAGGTAGGAGTGGAGGGCTTTCTTGGTGGAAGAAACAGAATGAATAATGTCTTGTTTGCATGGAGAATTGGGGGTGTGCATGAAGACAAGCAAAGGGTAATATTTAATAGCATTGCCAACTACAGGTTGGGGAGCTAAAAAGATAGATAGGATCCAGCTCACCAAGTCCTTGAAGGCCGACCTAAAAAAGCTGCACTTTCTTCCACAGACAGTGAAGAGTCATATAGGTTCTCTGAGTAATGATTTAATTGATTTGCATTCACCTCTCCTTTTTATAGGAGACAAAGGTAATTTTAACTTTGTACTTTAACAGTCATTATCGTTTCTCATTCAACAAGTGAACAAAATTCTAAGCAGCCTTTCTGCTTATGAACCAATGAACTGGAAAGATTTAAACTTGACATGCTTGACACGGGAGCGGAAAGAGTTCTTTTATTGCTCTAGTATTTATCTGGTGTTAGAACAGCAGTGGCCCCATGAAGGTGCTGAATGAAAGTTGCACACACAGGGGGCCCAGGGAGCCCGATCATCTGTGGGACAGAAGGTGACTTGGTCACACTGACTCTATCCTGTGTCCTCCAGACTTCCCAGTTTCAAACCTTCTGCTCAGGCAGTGGCTCTGCTCTTTTATTCACACACTCTGGTCCTTCACCTCATTGCTCCTGGATACTGGCTCTAAATCTACACTTTGTACATGAAAACACAACACTGATACAGCACAGCATTTTTTCTTTGTGTTTGTATGAGTGTGTGTACCTGCACATTTATATAACTTTATAAACACATAAATACACAACACACACTACACAAAACGGTGATGGCACATTATTTTATTGTGATATCTGTTACTTTATAGTGAAAGCTATGGCTCTTCCAAGTTTGTGAGTATTTTGAGAACAGGTCCACTATGTACCCAGCTAGTGCTGAATTAGTATTTATTGATTAATTGTTTTAAGCAAAGTCCTTTAGCCTCCAGCATATGCTCATTTCCTTGTAGAATAAGACCAGCTGGTTAACATACTTGGTATAATAGGACATAAAAGTATGGTTTCTGTTTCCCTTTAGATCTGTAAGGGCAAGATAGGTTGTGTCTTTAAAAGCTCCTGAGATGAGGTAAGTGAAATCATCACATGAAAGCAATCTATCTATACACGTGTGTGTGTGTGCACATATGTCAAATCAGCCAGCTCACAACTGCAAAATGGAGAAATCATGTGCTAGCAAGTACAGGTGGAGTTAGCAAATGGAGAGTTTGTCAGCTAGCATGGTTCTGACACGTTACACTGTACACTTACCTCAATAAAGAAGATGCTGGCTGCGGACGTTGGATGGTGATACATATAGACTGTCACGAGAATGGCAGCTGCTATGATGAGGACCAGGATAAGAATTCCCACAATGAGACCAGCATGCAGGCTTCCCCCTTTCTTCTCGGCTGCACTGTCATCTGTAGAAGCTGCAAGAACAATACAGCTGTCAGGACATTCATGTGTGCATGCTTAAGCCTGCATTTCCATCAGAAGGGATATTTCTATTTGTAATAAAGTACAGTTGGATCTTTTTTACTTCCTGTGCAACTTGTCTTTTCCTTAACACCCATTTTAGAAGTTAGATGTACATGATTTGGGCAAAGAAAAATCCATACTATTAATGATTAAAAATACATTTATAATTGTGTTCTAATGTATAGTTCAATCAACAAGATGAACAGCCTTTATTTAAAAGCACTGTAGAAAATCTAAAACTCTAATGAACTACACAATACATTTAACTTTGATTTTTCTCATTAAACCACTGGCACTTTTAAATTACCTATGGAAAAGAATTGATTACTTTTTGAAAGCTCCGTTCTCATTTTAGTTTGGAAATTTTAAATGGAAAAGCATTAGACATCTTTTGGTGTGCTACACAGGCATTTTCAGAAAATCTGTGCATGAATTCAAAGAATAATTTTCAAAATCTGTTTTAAAATGAAATGCTCTTTAAAAGTATAACAGATGGATGCTAAATGACCCTCAAATAATTTTATCACTAAAGGAAACACAAAGCATATAAAGATTATCTACTATGCCACAGACAAATACCATTTTCTCTAACTTTTACTGAGATGCTTTCCACTGTCATACCCATTTTCATAGATGTATTTCTGAATTTCTCAACAACTATCCAACTTAAAGACAATCAACCAAATAAATCTAATATATAAAGTCTTCTCTTGTTCTAAAATTTTGTAACCTTTGAAGACTATCCAGGCATTTAGAGATCTTCATAAATTATGTGCAGCAGGTAATTGTATCTTAGTGTTAAATATGATTGGTATTTTTGATCATTAGAAAATTCATTAAGACTCATAGAAGTTCTAGAATAGTGATTCCTAGTCTTTTCGTTACCAATTTATGTCTGTTATTTTCACTCTTTGCTCCTATATTTCACATATGTTTTGGTCTATTAAACTTCATTTAATAAGCATTGATGTATTTATTATATTTTAAATTTTTGTTAATAAAATACCATGGCTGCCTATCAGAATGTGGGATGAATACTAATTCCAGGGAGAGCAAAGAAACATGCCCTCTCAATTCTTCCCACCCACCCTTTAAATGCTATGCTATTGTTTGTTTACTTTCCTTGAGACCCATCATTGCTATTCATTAATCCTCTCCCAAATCTAATAA